>APFE031004602.1:0-10419 GCA_000404065.3 Pinus taeda | reverse complement strand
TTTGAATTTTTCAATTTATATCACAAATAAAAATGTGATCAAAATCAAAACTAGGTCTCAAGTGAAATGTTGAGGACAAAGTTAGTACAACCTATATTTGAAGTGTCTAATGGAAACATTTTTATCTGAAATTCATAGGGAAGATATCCCTTGGAATATAGTTTCCAAATAAATTTGAATCACTTCAATTAGGTATCATATGAGAAAGGTATTCTTGAAATACTAACTGCTTGTCGAAAACTCTGCATGGTGACAATTCTAGGTCTTGACTGTTCATTGGCATATTTGAAATACCAAATCATATTATTTTCAAAACCTGTTTATATGGGAGATATATATTCAAGTCTAGATTAAGACACAATTTGAATCATCCCATTTGGAGGTGAAATGAAAACGTTATGCCACATTTAGTGACTGCATCTTTTCAAAACAGTACCGTAAAACTCTGCCTCCTAGGTATGTTCATCACCAATTTTGTGATATCAAGCCTAATAATTTTTAAAACATGTTTCTACTGGAAATACAAAAATGAATCTACTTTAATCTCCAAGTGGAATCACATTGATCCGATCTTTATCAAAGAAGTTACACTTCAAATAGTGACTATTGGTCTAGTTAAAAATTAACAAGCAGCTCTATCAAACATGGCACTCCTTATAATTTTTACCATATCATTTTAAATCATTTTGAAAACATGTTCATACAGGAGGTAGCCATATGAATTCGATTTAACTTGGCTTTGGAATCACTCTAATAGGATATCAAAAAAATATTTTGTAAGCAAAATACCGCTAGGAGGTCTAGGCTGGCCACCATTCCTCAAAGGGGTAAATAAATGCATTATGTTTGTCTATCATATTTGGACTTGTTTTCTGAGCAATGCTTGTAATGATTTACATGTTTATTGGAAGAAGAGAGACTGTACACCTCTCTTCCTCCATTATCTAATGTTCTATTGCAGGAAAGTGTTATGTTTTTGCAGGTCATAGGAAGAATGAAGGAGTGAACTCCATGGATGAAGTAATTTTCAAAATCAAATTCATATTCTAGAATATGAATACAAATGCTCAAGACAACACAAAGTGAAATTCACCTGATGTTGAGTTCATTGAATGAAACTCAAACTCTTGAAGCTTGCTCTTAGATGTTGACCAACAACACCAACAAACCCTACAACATGATCAAGATCAAGGCAAAAAGACATGAAGCTAATCATTAGAAGAAGCAGTCAAGTTCAATACCATGTCAAGTCACATCAATCTTCCAAGAAGCCTTTCATATTGAATTCATATTGTTCATCATCATTTGTTCATGATTTGAATTCATATTATCCATCATCCATACTGTATGTTAAGCTCCACGACTATGCATGTTGAAGTCCAAGACTTATTATGTATCCATTTACTACTATATCATGACTTCAATATAACCTATTTTCATAAGCTTTTCATACTTCCCTACTCCATTACACCCCACCTCCATCTAGAAAAGAAAAAAGAAAAAATAAAAATAGAAAAAGGTCAAAAATAATAAAGGAGTTTGGTTGTGAAAATCCACGAGAGTGGCACAATACAAACTCGAATTCATATTGGAAAACCAACTTGTTTGGCCAATATGAATTCTCTATTTTGTTTTACCATTTCTTCAGTTTGAGTTTGCAGGAATCATCCTCCAGAATAAGCAAGACTTGAGGACAAGTCTTCCCATCAGCAAGGGGGAAGGTTTGCAAAAAGATACTTAGTTGTGCAGCTGAATTGACGACGGAACTTGTATTGTTGACAGTTGGGACCTGAAATATTTTTGAAATCAATTGCAGAGGGACCTGAAATGTTGAAAAAACATGTATATATTGCATCAAAATGTACATGACAGAGGGGACTTGAGTTATCATGAATCAATTGCAGAGGGACCTGAACGACATCAACAATCAATGTACCAGAATCAATGAAGGATGCTAGAATAGAAGGCATAAATAAGCTCTATCTATATACAATATTCAATCAAGACAACTTCATCCAATATTGTTAAAGAATATCAGCATGCATCCAATACTACAGGGAAGTACAAGAATAGTAAGTACAAAATTTTGCTCTTGTAAATTCACATTTTTGTAGAAATTTTTAGACTTTGTTGAAATTGAGTTAATACCTGAATGCATATTTTATACATTTTCGTCATCCTATACCCATTATCCTATATTCTACATTTTCATTTACCCTATACCTAATCCAATGTACATATGTACATTCATTCCATAACCCTAAATATCATTCTCTATTTACCTATATTTATTTTCTATATTCCATATTCATTTGAAAAACCCTAACCCTAAGTATTTTTCCTCTAAGCAAAATGGATCAAAGTGAGGAATTAAAAAAGTTGTTCCTGCACAAACAAAGCAAGCATTAGTCCTATGGAAACAATTTTAAACATGACCTAAAAATGGTCATTTTAAAATTAAGGAAATCATTGCAATACATATGGAATATCAAACAAACAAAATTGAAATGATATGATGCAATAAGGTGAAGTTATAATGGCAGATTGCATAGAATATGATGGCAAACCTTATGGAACTATGCAACGATATCAAGCATATGGTAAAGGGTGAGCAATATCAAACATGCGCATTGTTTTTAAGGGAAATACATCAACAAAGGCGATATTTCATAAGGAAATATATGCATATAACAAATAAAAACTATATGTTGCACATATGCGTTATATTGAAACATATTAAAACATTTGCATATAACAAATATATGTTGCACATATGCGTTATATTGAATCATATTGAAAGGCACAACAGTTTGTGAATTCATTTAAAGCTTGCATGAAATGATATTAGGCAGGGGATATGATTTAAACAGGCTTTCAAAAGTTGCTCAAACCTTTGATGGGCACGATGGTAATATGGCAAAGAGTGAGGATATGTGCAATTAAATTGAAATAATTTATGAGTGCATGGTTGAACAATGGTAGGTAATGGCGAAAGTAAAAAAATAAAACCATGATTTATTTTTTACAGCAGTCACGGCTGGCCACGATGGCAGCAACCAACAACAGTGACACAGTCAGAACATGTTGAACAGTCAAAACATGTTGGACAGTGAAACCCTGTGTGTATTAACAGAGAGTCAAAACATTTTAAAAAACAATGAAAAACCACGTTGCATTCTGGTCAGAGCACAACCAGACAACAGTAAATGGTAAGAACGTTTTGGTAAAAAACCCTGGACAACAAACAAAATGGTAAAAACGTTTTTATAAATCCTGTACATTCAGCAAAGAACAACTCTGCCATTGTTGCAGCTCGGAATCATGAATTATTTTTGCCAGAGAATAGCGGCCGAAGGATTAAGAGCATTAAAAACGTTTTGCCAGAGGAGGTAAGGAAAAATAGTTGAGTCGGTGGGTAAATAGTGCTAGTTGGTTGCCCAGAATCTCGTGGAAACTTAAGATAAGACTAGATTTGATTTGCTTTAGATCGCAGAGGTAAAGTCGGGATCATGATTGCCAAACTCTTTGTTAAAAATTGTCTGTCATTTATTTAAAGTTCATTTATGCCACCAGCCAGCACGCTAAGGTGTTGAAACAAAGATTGAGGAGATATGGGTAATGTGGAGTGCCATTAAAATAGTCCACGAGTCAAGCAAGTAGCCAGGTAAACGCCGAAAAATCACCATGATTCCAGGAGGTTATAAATGCAAAGTTTAGATAAACAAACAGTGAAGTTAATGGAATTAAGAATAAACGGTCATGCATTGCCGATAAAGGGTCTATTCATAAAATATTAATTGCATAAACGAAGGTTTTTGAATAAAAATGGAGCACGTAACTTGTGTAAAATAGACAGTTAATTACACCTGTGCATACAATCAGCCAGTTCTATCAAATCCAGTTTGATGCATGACAACGCGTAAATAAAACAGAGTTTTGGGCTGTATTACATAAAGAAGGGGTTATGTATTGTAGAGGAATTTTATTTTTTTACAAGGGTTATATTGCAGGCGTTCCAACCATATTTCGCATGCACACCACATCATTCAAATATCCCTCTGGGATCATATGCGTATTTGACAAAGTCAAAACAGGGCTTTTGTATAAAAATGACTTATATAGCAGAGGAGGCAGTGTGCATGCTATTGTTATTGAGCTGAGGATGCGTTTTTTTAGATGCTGTTACAAGGATTATATTGCAGGCACTATAATGTGCATTTTTGCATAACAGGTATTGTAGATTGCCAAAACAGAGGTGTTTTTACTGCTGTTAAAGAGATTGTATTGAATGAACAGATGAATTCTAAATGTGCTTGTATTGAATTTTTGAACCCCATTGGTGGATCAAAGACGGGCGGGTACAGAGAAAGATACACCAAGAGCGGTCTTAATAATGCTTATGGAGTCGGTTCGGGTAATGGCTTTGGCAACGTAGAATTCGATGCCAACAATGGCTTTTCTAAGGGAAATCCTTGAACACGTATTCTGGACATTGGTAGTAAGGCCTCGTAGAATTCTTTCATCATCAATATGATGGTTTGTGTTTCATTTGAGTTTCACCGATAGCATAGCAAGGTTTATGTGTAACAAAAGGAAAAAAACTGCTTTTAGAATTTGGTATTTAGATTCCAATGGTTTAAACTGTAAGCTTGTCTCAGTTTATGATAAAAAAATGCCCATAATAAAAGTAGTTTGGTTTAAAAAATTTATGCTAATGGAATCCTGGTTTAGAGAGCATAAGCAAGAGGTAAGCAAGATGCTGGAGAAACATTTGAAGAAAAATTGATTGCAAATTGAATGATCATTCAATCTCAGGGATGCATTTCAATTTTAAGAAGCTACTAGTTTTCGTTGCTTTTTCTGATCAAAATAAACTGAAATTTGAAAAATGAAAACATGGGTTTTCTTCAGAACGAGCCTAATTAGGCTCTATGCGAGCAATTTTCTCAAATTCATTTTTGTTTGGGATATTTTTATGATTCTTCCAACCCATATTTTACAGATTGCATGGGTAAATCAGTGGCTAAATTGAAAGTGAATGCCTAGACATAAAAAATTTGCTTCACCTAGGGAGATGTAAGGGCAACTGGATATTGGATGCTTTGAGTAAAATTGTTAATTTGAGAGGGACATGGATCCTATGTTAGAATGTATTGCAAATTCAAGTTTTATTTGTTGTCTTCTCTAAAGCCGCTCATCCAGAATGATATATTGGTAAAGAATGTCATCCACAAGAAAAGAGAAGTACATGAAGGCATAGATATCCTTTTACAGGTAGATCAAGAGAAAGCTTCATATTCAAGGGACAGAGTCATAGGTACATCAGAACATCAGTCAGCATACAGAAGCAGAAGATCAATGAGACAAAGACAAGCATGAGGACATGCTTGAAGATCAACAAGGGGGAGATGTTGACCCTCAGTTTTGGTCTACTTTTTCTTAGGGAAACCTACTTAATCCTTATATTTTCCATCACATCCATCTCATTTTGATGTATTTTATGCATATTCAGGTGTTTAATTTTAATTTTGCAATTTCTAGAAGTTTTTATTAAAATTGAGTTTCAAGTGCAATTTGGACTGAATCGAAATGCCTGTAAATCATGTGGTGACATGTTTGCAGTACACTTGGGCTCAGTTTGATCATGGATGGATAGCTTGGGAACTAGGACTAAGCTAATCACTGGTTCGGCAGACAAGCTTATTAGGGCCCGGTCAAGGCTGGTTCAACTGACTAGCACCCGACAATCCCTAGGAAATAGGGCAGTTTTGAGATTTTATGGATGACCATATTTCTTGGATGATTGGATGAGTTGCGACTTAGATAGTGTATGAGAGATATGAGTGTTAGAGTAATATAGATCAGTTTGTTCATTTAAGCCTCATTTAGCCAAGACTTTGATGTTTTGGGGGGAATTGTTTATGTAACTTTTGGATAATTGATCGGGAGCTAATTTGAAGAACTGCTTCATTTCAATTGTTTTCATGCTGGTTGATTACTTAAGTTGTTGTAAGCTGAGATTTCTTCAGTGTGCAGGCAAGGTGGGGGCCCCCACCAAGCTAAGTCACTCTTTGGTTCAATTTATAGTTTTCATAGACAGTTTTTGTTTCAAATGTATTTAGATGTGTGATGATTGCTGAATGAATATTGGTTTAATTATAATCTACATATGAAGGAACATAAAGGAATTTAAGTTAAATTCTCCTTCTTTGATCTTGAACTAAAACTGAATTTCATTCTCCATTTACCATTTGAAGTTATTTATGCATTTCTGGTTTGAAGCAATGGTGATTGTGATGTAGTAGGATTGTGAAGAAGGACAATTTGGACCTCCTTAGTTAGGAGCCTCTTCTTTTACATCTTCTGTATCATAAGCCATTGTTAGATAGTGCTCTTAGATTTATCTTCACGAAAGTAGTATTGTAGGGAAGAACAGCCTAGTTCTCCTAAGTTAGGAGCCTCTTCCCTCATATATTACATAAATGAAGTATAAATTGTTAACATAGGTTTATATTTGTAATATGCACTTCCTTAATTCTTCAAATTTTATCTTCTAAACTTGATTATATCTGATGTCCATATACAGTGGATTTGCCTCCAAGTTTTACAAACCCGGATTGATAATTAAATACTTGTGTTAATTTAGTCAATAAATTAGCTCAACAAGGTGATTAATCTGAAGAAGCGCAAGATGATTTTTGAAAATAAGTCACTACGCGTAGTTATACCCTTTGACCCTGCTGAGGGATCATGCTATACAGAGCTGGTGCGTGACTATGAAAGTGACGATGATTTGCACTGCATCTATAAAATAACCACGAGAGAGTAGGATCGGGTAAATCCCACTATGGATGGACTGATCTCATGGGAGTGCGAAAGTTCCTGTATGTCAGATTCTGATGAGGAGATAGAGCGATGGAAAAACTGGTTACACGAGGTAACCACGCTAAATTATAATATGATGACAAGATCATTGCGCTGCGTATCGACAGAAGTGAGGGATATGCCTACTTATGATGGGTTAAGTGAGTTAGATACTTTCCTAGATAAGCTTGAAAGGGAAGTGCCGGAAAAGAAACATTTCCAAGCTTTGAATTGGGTACTGCGTGCTACGCTTATGAGGTGGTGGGGTACGTACAAAGGGAGCTTTGAGGACTGGTGCGAATGCAGGAGAATGATGCGCACGCATTTTGGGAAGCCTAAGATGTGACTAATAGAAAAATATGATGGACAAGATGATCTGCACGCACACCTGGCCATGTGGACAAAGGTCTATGGAGAAAAGCCATAACCTGAGTGGGTGCACCTGTTGTGTCATACCCTTGACGTTATACCCATGAATTGGTATATAGAGATGGAGCTCTGCCATGGGATAGGCAAATGGGATATCATGCGCAAAGGGTTCATGATGACCTTTAGTTTTGAGGATGGATAGTGGGACAACATTGATGAAATGCTCCAAGAGTTAAAAGCAGCTATCTTTAGGATACCACAGGAGCCAGTAGAATCGATTCAGCTTGAATGGGCTACTCAGCTGAGCTATGAATTGGAATGTTATAATGTAATTTTTGAAGAAGAAGGCGAAGATCTGTGGAAAATTAACATTCCAGAAACAGAAGGCCATCGTGAGGTTCAAGGACCACATATTGAGAATCCTCACATAACCGTGTTGGAAAAAACGAAGCAGGTGAACATTGGTACGGAGGCCGAACCTAAGTTTGCAATGCTCGGTGACTACTGGGATGATGCGATGGTGGATAAGGTCGCTGAGTTACTCCATGAGTACCAGGACTTATTCCCGACCAAGTTTATGGATTTAAAGGGAATCATCGAAGATTTAGGAATGATGAGGATCATGTTAAAACCTGATGCAAAGCTAGTTAAGCAGAGGCATTACCGTTTAAATTTGAAATAGAAGGAGAAGGTCCGCGTAGAACTAGACAAAATTCTTGCAACAGGAATCATTGAGCCAGTGGAAGAATCTGATTGGGTAAGTCCAATGGTGGTGTAGGAAAAGAAGCAAAAGGATGAAATACGAATATGCGTGGATTTTAGAAAATTGAATGACGCTTGCGTGCATGATCCATTCCCAACTCTGTTCATAGATGAGGTGTTGGACAATGTCGGTGGGAAGGAAGCATATTCTTTCACTGATGGGTTCTTAGGGTACCACCAGATAAAAATTGCACCGGAAGATAGGAGCAAGACAACCTTCGCGACTGAGTGGGGTTGTTTTTAATACAATGTCATGTCGTTTGGGTTGAAGAACGCGTTGACCATTTTTTCGCGCGTGGTTGTTGCAGCATTCAAGGAATATATTCACAAGTTTTTGGAGGTTTATTTTGATGATTGGACTATATTTGGGCTGGTTAAGCACCATGTTGCAAACTTACGCTTGATGCTGGATACTTACCGAAGACACCAAATCACGCTTAACCTCAAGAAGTGTATGTTCCTTGTTCCTTTTGGGAGCCTGTTGGGACATGTGGTTTACATACAGGGACTAATGGTAAAACCCATGAAGATTGCGATGATTCTGAATTTGGAAGCACCGCGAAGTGTGAAACAGTTGTGCACTACTTCGGGACATACAGGGTACTATAGGAAGTTCATCAAAAGCTATGCCCAGATCATCACATCGATGGAAAAGTTGTTGAAAAAAGATGTCACGTTCTGCTCGAACGATGACTGTAAGAAAAGCCTGGATGTACTGAAAGAAAATATGGTAACTGCGCTGATCCTAGTCTTCCTAAACTGGGAGGAAGAGTTTCATGTCCATGTTGACACATCGAGTATAGCACTGGGGGCAGTATTAACACAGGAGGGTGGAGAAGGCTTGGATCACCCTATAGCATTCGCAAGTCGCAGATTATATAAAGTAGAAAAGAATTATTCCACCATTGAATGCGAGGGATTGGCTATGGTGTATGCACTCCAGAAATACCGACACTACTTGCTAGGGGGACACTTCAAAATGTATACAGATCATTCTGCGCTGAAGTACTTAGTCAATAAGCCTGTGTTGGGGGGGCGCATATGTAGATGGATTTTATTGTTCCAAGAATATGATTTTGAAGTTGTTGTGAAACCTGGATGACTGAATGCAAGAATAGACCACTTGTCCCGCATTGAGACATGAGAGGAACCTACTAGTCTCGAGGAAGGATTACCTGATGCACAACTCTTTGTTGTGCACATAGCGGATGGACATTTTGAAGACATAATCCACTTTCTTATGACTGGAACTGCACCGAAAGAGTACTTCGTCCAGTAGAAGAAGGAACTAGTGGTGTGCACGACAGATTTCTCTGTCATTGCGGGGCACCTATATAAGATGGGGAATGATGAGATACTACGAAGGTATGTACCTGAATTTGAGCAAAGCAATATCCTTGCAGACACTCATGGAGGTGCTGTGGGAGGACATTATGCAGGGAGAGCGACCGTGCAGAAGATTCTCTGCGCAGGGTTGTGGTGGCTGACCCTTCATCAGGATTCAAAAGCACATTGTAAGGCTTGTGATGTATGTCAAAGAACAAGTAAACCATCATGGAGGGATGAGATGCCTTTGAATCCACAAATGATGTTGCAGCCCTTTGAAAAGTGGGTGATCGAATTTGTAGGACCTATCAAACCTTAAGGAAAAATGGGCGCGAGATATATTATCACTATGACAAAGTACCTGACTTGTTGGGCAGAAGTGCAGCCGGTAAAAGATTGCATGGCTGCGAAGTTTTTGTTTGAACACATATTGACACGATTTGGATGTCTGAAGATATTGATGAGTGACTGTGGTACACATTTCCTGAACGAGATGATCAACGCGCTGATAGAAGAGTTTCAGGTGTATCATCAGAAAAGAACACCATATCACCCACAAGCTAACGGGATAGTAGAAGCATTTAACAAAGTACTGGAGACTGCGCTTACCAAAGTATGCAACGCGCAACGGAGTGATTGGGACCTATGCTTACCTGCAGTATTATGGGCTTATAGGATGACATAACAGAAACTGACGGGATAGACACCTTTTCGACTGGTCTATGGAGTGGAAGCCGTAATGCCAATGGAATACATCGTTCCTAGTCTGCGCATAGTAGCGCTCATGACTATGACGGATTGCAGAGCCTTGGAGGAGAGGCTCGTGCAGTTGGAGGAACTTGAGGAAGAACTATTTTGGATGGCTTTCATCAACAAGTACAAAAGCAGGGCGAAAAAGCCTGGCATGATCGACATATTAAGTTGCACACCTCAAGGTGAACGATTTGGTGTTACCGTATGATAGTAAATTTGATAAATTCCCAGGAAAACTCAGAATGCATTGGCTAGGGCCGTATGTTATTACAGAGGTCATAGACAGAGGCACGGTGCAATGGGTAAATTTAAATGGAGAACCTTTCATAGGAAAAGTGAATGGCA
>APFE031004581.1:2001-69756 GCA_000404065.3 Pinus taeda | reverse complement strand
TACTCTTGTGGTTGAGTTTTACATGGATTATGAATGCCATTTATTTGATCAAACAAGTATTAAAAAGTTTCTTGGAGGAACGTTAACGCTTAGGTTCAACTTCCTGCAAGTTAGCCAAATACCATTCTGTTAAAACTATATTCTCGATTATGGTGGTTGGAGTACACAATCTATAGTTTTATTATGACGGTGAACTTTACGCCATTTTTATTTTTTAATTTTATCTCTATTATAATTTGTAATATATATGTGAATTCCCATTATCAACATCTATACCTCAAATGTTAAAAAGTAGCAAACTGTTGATGGTGTCGGATCCAGCAACATTTAGCGGATCTCCGTGGTATGAAGTCCCAACTAGACCTCACACCGTTTGGTGTAGGATTCCCATCCAATATGATGGCCCCGTTTCCATTACCTTAAAGATATTCCTTAGCTCTTTCTTATCAACACATGAGAGTGATATACTTGGTCTTCAAAAAGCAAGGTATGTGTGCCTACTGAGTGCTTAGTGTAACTTATGTCTAAGTTCTTTCACTGCAGAGGGAGAGGGTGAAAGTGAGTCTCTAGTGAAGAGGGAGTAGTCCCAACTCATGTAGAGACACACACAACACAACAGGTTATGTGTAGCCTCCGGTGGAGTAGTCCACACAGTTGCGACAACCACAAACATAAAGGTAAATGAATAGCATGTAAAACACTCAACAGAGTAGTCCACACAGATGCGATGGTCATTATAACAAATATACAAGAATGAATCCGTCTAGTTTCTGGCGGATTTGTCCACATGCATGAGACAACAATAACAACCATTACAACACATCTTCAACAATATATGCAATAGAATAACAAAAGTAGTTCAATTATCCTAGTACAAGTTAAGAAAATGTGCATTACAAGAATTTAAAGAATAGTTTTACAAACGAATACAACACATGCATGAAAACATGTTGGTCTATGATAGAGTTCTAAATTAAGCGAAAGTTCTAAGACACATCCGTACACCATACATCATTAGCCCTAGTAGTGGAGCATTGGAGCCACTGCTCGCTACTCAAAGAAAATATTAGAGACTCTCAAGGATATGTGGGACCATGGTAAAAAAGTCTTTTGAATTTACAAATGAAGGGGCATATATGGCTAGGGTTGAAATTCACCCGTGTGACTCTTCTACTTCCCTCATGCCTATTCGACTTACATGAATCTTCAACTTCATGAGTGGGTCTCTTTGACTTCCACATTACATTGCATTGATTACAACAGGTATGGCCCAAAGTAGCTATGTGACCAAGAGGACTCACGACACCACTTAACATGACATTGTTGATATGAACATGTTGATTGTGGTGTCTGTGTCGAGCTATTATTCTCCTGGGTGATGAGTATGCTTTTGGTGTATAATATCTTCACCTCCACATGAAAAAGTGTGTGAGGTATTTGATGGTCTTGGTATTCTCTTGATGGTTCTTCCATGTGTATGTATCTCCTTCACTTGCTACTTGGTATGCTTCACATTTTCATCCAACCACGAGTAATCCTTCTAGCATGTGCTCCTTATTTATCCTGTTCATCAGCGCTCCATGTTCCATTCATGTACCTTCTTCTCCAATCACTCATGACGAGACAAAATCAATCCAGAAATATCCTAATCTACCATGATGCATTATTTTCTTTGATCAGTCTTGGTGACTAGGAGGGAGGACAATGTATTGAGACTACGTAGAGAATAGCTCAGGTCGTGATGTGAGACTCCAGGACATTGTTGGGAAAAAATGCTCAGAGGTCACGAGGAGGCTGATTTGAGTAGTTCGGGACAATAGTAGCATCTATGGGAGAGGGATCATCTGGGAGGCATAATTGCACAATTTTTTCAGGGAGGCAGTGCGGGCAGCATGAAGCACTAGGAGTGAAAATTGTGTACTTTTCAAGAGGAGGTCAGGATCAGGCTGTGGGAGATGCTGGTTAGAACTGTGCAGTTATGAGAGACAGTCAAGGCACGACCTAACTGTGTAGTTTTAGGGCTGAGTGGAATGTCGGGTAGTAGGAGGACTGTTAGTGAAAACTGTGCAGTTTTTAGCAAGAGAGAAGAGCAGGTCAGTAGGGCGACTACCTAGAAAAATTGCACAATTTCTCGTGACAGTGTAGTGACAAGCAGCAGAGGCATGTCCCTCATTTGTGTGCAGTTTTTGTAGGTAGTGCAGGAAGGCAGGCTGGACAACTATTGTGCAGTTTTGGGGATGAGTACAGCCCTAGGTCATAACTCAAGTTAGATCGTCTGATTAACCAAAGGGAGGCTTAATGGATGGTCTCATGGGAAGCGAAGACTAGAATGGCTTCTTGGACAACTTTTGCATAGTTCTGGGAGACAGTCAACTAGGTCATTTCTAGAATTTCTCAGTGTAGGCTACCCGGGAGGAAAACCTCAAGCTTTGTGCAATTCTGGGGAATAATGTAGGGTCACTGAGGGCTTAGACTGTGTAGTGTGGCTTAGTGGAGGTCTGGTTGATGAAAGGTTGTCCAGTTAATAGATTTTACGAAAAAATTGTTAAGTGTGCGAGCGAGAAAACTCATGTATATATGACCTTTTGAACACACACTTAACATGAGTCGACGACATGACACCTCGAACCAGTAAGACAACATGTGCTCATTGTGACCATCTAAAGGTGAAAGCGACCAGTGTGACACTTAATACGGGCCATTGATCGATTGTGATGACACTTGTGCGATAATGTCTACAACTTTGTGTGTGAGTACGATGGTTGTTTACATAGTCGAAATAACTCATGCACATAAATACAAACTATCGATATCACCAAAACAAGGACGCAAGAATGATATGGAAATCAACATGCTAAAGATGACAATTGGTCAAACAAGTGAAAAGGAAGAAACACATGAAACAAATTTTGTGTTTAGACACATGCATGTTGCTGAAGAGAGGATGATATGATAATGACAAGCAGTCTTGCAAACTCAACTAAGAGCTGTATTTAGAAAGGTGTTCTTTACTTACCATACTTACCCTCAAGATGATTATGCATCCGACCTAGTTTGCATGTGGTCTTGATATTTTTCCATCACTTAGTTTCATGGTCCTTCTCCTTAACTCCTTGAGAGTGATATTAGCTTTACACATTTTCTTGTAGTCATTGAAAGATAGATCAGCATAGTTTCAGCAAGTAGTGACTGCTACCAATATGAGGCCCATCTGCGCAGTTTTTGTGTGCAAGACAGATAGGACAACTTGGACAACTCTGTGTAGTTTTGAGGCACAAGAAACTACTGTAGGATGGGGTCCTAGGACAACACATATGCGCAGTTTCAAGTTGCAAGGAAAACTGGGCAACTAAGGGACAATATTGCGTAGTTCCTAATTACAGTGGGCTCCAGCTAGGGGAAGGAAACTAGAGGAAACCACTGCACAATTTTGCATGCTAAGGGAGGTTGGGGTCTCTATGCATTGTGCAGTTCTAGCAGGCAAGCCAAAAATCTTGAGGGTTGCAGAAGCAAAGTGCACATTTCTTGGAAGTTAGATTAGGCTAGGTTGCTCGGGAAATTCGCTAAGTGTGAGATCAAGGAACAAATGTAAACATTGATAGTACTTGACTATGATCACACAAAAACACTTAGTGATACAATGTAGACCATCCAGAATTTATAAAACATACTCTTCTTGATGCAACAACCTTGGCAACAAGAGTGCGTGAAGTGAGTGTGAAACATTTCTATGTAATGAAAATAACTCATACGCACAAGATTTCCCCTGAAGAAAAAGAACATTCCCTTTGCATGACAAACAACAATCCCTATGCCCAAAGATGAGACATGTTGCATAATGATGAGAACATGAACAACTCTTAATATCAAGGAGTGGAGCTTGAGATCATTAGCTTACCAAAAAGTGACTAAGGAACGATTATTAGCTTAGCTTGAGATCATTTTTGTGCAAACATTGTGCGAAAAACTCCCGGAAAATGAAATGTGTTGTTGTGTTGATGTTGAAATAACGTTTGTTTTTTTCAGTATCAATTTTCAACATTTTGAAATAATGGCGTAAAAGATTTTATCATGACTCTAAAAACCATTAAAATTTCAAAAGAATAACGAAAACATAAATTTAAAAATTAAAACAATGAAAAAAAACAAGGAAAATGTTAAAAGAAAATAATAAAAAAGAGTATATATATATATACTATATATATATATATATATATATTATATATATATATATGAAAAAAAAATCATAAATGACAAAAAAATAAATATATAAAAAAGACAAAAAATATGAAAACATAAATGTTTAAAAAAAACAAAAAACAAAAATTAACCCTCTAAAAAAAAATTAAAGAAATAAATAATAACAAAAACATTATTTTTCAAAAAAAGCATGATGAAAGAAAAATAAGAATAAAGAAACAAAATTAAAAATGCATCATTGGACAATTAAAGCAAAAATATTATTATATATATATATTATATATCTATATTAATTTTTTTTTTTAAAACACATTAAAAAAATATTATAATATATATATAATATATATATACTATATATATTATATATGATATATAATAAATCAAAAATAAAAATAAAACAACTTAAATAAAAAAAATCATTGGAAAAATCATTAAAAAAAACATTATTAAAAAAAATATTATACAAAAAAAATTAAATAACAAAAAACTATTAAAAGATTAAAGAAAAAACAATAAAACAAACAAGAAAAAATTACGAAAGAAATGATAATTGTTATAAAAGAAATATTTTAAAATTTTAAAAAAAATTGTCCTCTTCGGGCGCTTGGGCCAGTTGAATTTGATTTTCGGAATTAGATTGAGCCCACCTAGAGGCTTGTGGGGTCATGACCCTAGGTAGGAGGAGTTGCTCCGCCTGCCCAGGGCCGCGGCCCCAGGTGGAGCCCCGCCCAGTGGCCCAGTGGCCCAGGGGGGAACGACCCTAGGGGGATGGAATTGGACAGAGCCCAACCACCCCCTAGGGCCCCTCGACGGGGCTCAAATTGATTCCCATAATTAGACAGAGGCCCGCTCAGGGCCGCCGCCCTCAGGAAACTAGGCGGGCCTCTGTCTGATTATGGGAATCAGATAAAGCCCCACATAGGGGCTCGGGGGGCAGGGCTTTGTCCGATTTCGTCCACCCAGGGCTGTGCCCGCTGGGCCCCTAGGTGGGGCTCCATCCGATTCCTAGAATTAGACAAAGTGCCACGTAGGGGCCCGTGGGGGTGCGACCCTAGGTGGGTAGAGGTGCGTGCAACTCCACCCACCTAGTGTCGCACCCACGTGGGCCCCTGGGTGGGGCTCCGTCTGATTCCTAGAATCATACAGTGCCCTGCCAAGGGCCCTGAGGGGGCACAATCCAGGTGGACGGAGGTGAATCAGACAAAGCCACGCCCAGGGTCGTGCCCCCCAGGCATGCAACTCTGCCCGTCCAAGGTAGCGTCTCCCACGAGCCCCTGGGCAGGCTCAATCCATTTCGGAGAATTAGATGAGCCCCTCACTCGATTATCGAAATTGAGTTGAGCCTGCCAAGGAGCCCAAAGAAGCATATATTTTTTATTGTTTTTATATATATTTTTATAATGTTTATATTTTTTGAATTTTTTCATGCTATTTTTTTTTTTTTACATGTTTTTTTTATAACTTAATGTATTTTTATTTTCCAAATTTTGTGTGTGAAGTTTTATTGTTTTTTTAAATTCTATGTTAAATTATATTTTTTATTATATTTTTTCTTTTACTTCAAATATATCTGAACCATTTTTCTCAATTCTCATTCTTCAAATATCATCAATTTTTAAAAAATTCATAAAATTTGTTATTTCTCCTATTTTTTTAATTCAAATTTTCAATAATTTTTTATTTAATGTGGTTTTTTTAGCGAAAATGTCTTAAATATATTTTTTATTATTAGCTATATGCAAATAAGTGTGTTTCTATTGAGTCTTTTAAGATCTATTATTTTTAGTGACCAGTTATTTTTTGGGATATTGAATTATTAATTAAACTATATATAGAATTATTAAAAAAATCATAATTCAAAATATTATTTTTATTATTTTTTTTAATCTTTGGCAAAACATTTAATAATTTTTCGTTATAAAAAAACAGTTGCAAAGAAAAAAAAAATTAAAAAAATCGAAAACCTTTAAAAAAACTAATACCTAAGGATGAACATGAAAGGAAATAAGGGAATTTTGAAAAATGTATGGTTAAATTAATCAACATTTAAAAAGACAAATCCACACTTAGTACATTTAGAAAAATTTAAAGTGTCAAAAACAATTCCTTTAAAGAAAAGGGTTGATGCCACATCAACACTTTTCAAAATTAATATGAAAATCATTGACATTTGAAAATAAATATTGATACTTGATACATAAGAAAAATTAAACTCTCAAAAATCTTCTCAATATATATATATTATATATATATATATAAAGTCTACATCAAGACTTTTCAAAATCGATTGACTTTTTTGCTACCTCAATAAAATGGGTAATCATATCA
This sequence comes from Pinus taeda, assembly GCA_000404065.3. Classification (NCBI taxonomy): domain Eukaryota; kingdom Viridiplantae; phylum Streptophyta; class Pinopsida; order Pinales; family Pinaceae; genus Pinus; species Pinus taeda. The sequence goes on along the minus strand of APFE031004581.1, from coordinate 63,228 downwards.
TTTCTAGTTTCAAAGTTTACATTGTTATTGGCGACACACTGGTAGAACTCCAGCTCTCTGTATCGACCTTGTTTCGTGAAAATCAAGTCTAACCTCTGTGAAACTATTGTTCAATTCTTTGATCGTGATGGCTTACGCACTAGCTTGTGTGAAAGATGTAGTTCCTACCATTCTCTTGATCGGTTAGCACACATTCTAAGCCATGTCAACTACGTTGTTTTGATTGGGGATGAGGAGTACATGGGTGCACAAGTACTATAACCGTCATAGTTTAAATTTCATCTCTGGTGTTGCTCTACTACCCGCAGGCCTGGACATTACCTCGGCAAAGTCACGCAGGAACACAAGCATCACTCCGCTACCAGCGAGCCTGGTCAGTGCCCTGGCAGAGTTAGTTGCATCACCTCATTGCAAAGAAAGTCTTTCTCTTCTTTCAACTTATTTTATTTTTTCCATTTTTCCATTTTTCGTTGTTTTCATTCTCAAAGAATTGTGCATAGGAACTTATTTATTTCAGAAGCGGAAGAGCGATCCCAACTTATTGAAATTAGAAGACGTTGTTCCTTCAAACAAGTATGTTATATATATACCTTTGACATACTTGTTAAGGTTTCCCCCCTCACCTTACTCTACCTGACAGAGTTGACAAGGTTTAACCCAAAGGACCGAATAGGGTATGCGTTACTAGTTAAGAGTATAAGTGTTGTGTTTTCAACAAGACTCACTCTGAATTGAACATATTTTCCATCAGGGTATATTCAACTGAAGACAACAAGCTCTTCACAGATAACCAGATGTTGATATCTATACAAGTCCTCTTAGATTTTCTCAGCTTGTCTTGAGAGCCAAACATGGTTTCATGTGAGGATAACCTACGGATACAAGCAAACAAAGAAAGAAAAAAGAAAAAAGTAGAAGTAAAGGGAAAGAAAAACAAGCAAAATAAGAAAACAAGCAAACTAAACCAAGTCAACAAGAAAACAAACATGCAAACTAGAAACCAAAGTAAAGAAAGAAAGAAAACAGTACTCCTACTCCTATGCTAAATAGTTGGGGTTACGTGAAATGAAATTTCCAGTGAAGCCACTGTAGGCGTTCTCGACCTACAACCACAAAGATACAAGTGATTAAAACAGATAAAAAATAGTGTGTAACAGAAAATACAAAAACTTGACAATCTTGCACACGAGAGAGAAGGTCTTTCCTGTTGGAAGAAAGATGTGTCACAACCACCCATCACACATCCTTAGCTCTTTAATGACTACTAGTTTTCAACAAACGTCGAAAGCCCCTTGTGGGTATGTGTTCATCTACACCAAGTTTCTTAGCAAGTGTGAGGAGGGACTGAAGCTGGTTACCTACAACATGACTCGCCAAGTAAGATTGTTCCAGCCATTCAGTGATTGGATCATTAAATTCATGATGGTTCTTTTGAAAGACTTGTGATATTTGAAAAGATGGATTTCTCATTCGAGAGAGGGGATCATGATGGGAATCTCGTATGGAAATATAGATCTTCTCATTCTTATCAGTCATGTCCAAACAACGAGGACCTGCCATAGCCATCAATGCAGACTGAAGTGTCTCACCTGCTTGATAGAAGTTTGAGGAGAAAGATGTTACATTGTGAAGATCGTAGTGTGCGAAGCGATTTCCATTAGATGTACTGTTGGGAAAATGATAAACTGCATAACAGTCACCCAAGATAGAAGGAAGATAAGATGATTTTTTCAAGATGTCAGATTCCCAGTTTGACATGAACAAAGAAGTTTTTTTATTAATCTTGTGAATGCTCTGAATGATGGAACCAAGTTCGTTGTGTGCTAGATGTGACATATCACCCACCTGCAACTGGTGAAAAATTTCACAGGGATCATGGTCATTACATGGATGTAGAAAGGATGTCAGCACTATGAATGTGTGAAGCCAGTTGGGGTCTGGTGAAATGAGAGGAACCTGATTTGCGTGAAGGCCTGTGTGCTCGTCATCACATGGGGAGATTGTTGATGTGATGAGCAGGAAAATTTGAAGTGCAAGATTCACAGGAATACCAAGGATATGATCACGAGAGGGAAAATTCGATAAGTGTGATTCCAGACAAAGATAGTCTTTGAGACGATCAACTTCACAATTTCATGATTTCATGAGAGACATACACTCCCAGCCCGAATTGGATGTAAGAGAAGTGCATGAAGACAGACATGATGTAATAGACTCGTGGAAGTCATTAGTGAAAATTTGAAATTTTGAAATATCACACATGAAATAGTAAACATTTTTTACATGGGGATCCATGTCGAGTGCAACCATGTAGATAGACAAATTGTGCATGAGAACATAGATATGATTTGGTTCGATGGGATTTCCAGAGTTGTGAGGTCCTAACATAGCCATCAACGGATGTTGAAGTGCCTCAAATCCCTGGCACATCCCAGAACTTTCCAGAATTAAAAAATGGATTTTTGAGATGTGACCCAGATCATGCATGACTTGAGGATGGCTTTTGTTGCTGATTTCAAAATTTCTCTTAGGATGGCAGCCATCTCTGTCATAGGCTTCATCAAACTTTTCAGCTTCAACCAGTTGACTTGATGAGTTGTCTTCATCCAACATACAAGATGATGACAAGTGGGAAGAGTCATGTGCATTGAGACTATTTTCATCATGGATAGCCTCACTGCCTTGTGCTGATCGAGGAGATAACTCATCAGATGGATAAATAAGAGAACATGGAGTATCACCGACGTACGTCGATGGGTTGTGAATGGTAAGACACACAGGCCAGTTGGGTGAGGAGGAAGTTTGGATATGGATGTATGCTTTTACCGGGCAGTGATGCGCATTCCATATATGAGTTATAGTGTACATGAGAGAGCAACAGATCACATGATGTGTTTGGGTGTTCATCAAAACACACTAAAGCATGGGAGTGATGACAACCCAAGACTAGAGGTTGATCGAAAGGATTTATTGTGCATGATATTTCACCAAGATTAGTGGATTGAGGATCGATCAAGAATGGAAGTTCATTGCCTTGATGTGAATCATTTTGAAGTAGAGAAGAGGATTTGATTATGTCTTCACCTTTTTGCTCTGCTACCTATGTAGTGAGACTCCCTTGCACATGACCACAATTTGAGCTAGCAGCTTGAGAATTAAGAGAATGTGCACAACTAGCTTGTGAAGCGGATTGATTAAGCGAGTCATGGTACAAGGAGTTATGCCTTGTAGATAATGGAGGATGGAAGAGATGCAGATCAGAATCAAGACTTGGGTTATGAACAGTGATGTCCTCTTGCAAAATGAAGGAATGACTCTTCGCCATAGGCTTTCTGAGCCCTTCTTGAATTTCCTCCATTGGAGCGAGAGACGGCTAAGAAGATGGGTTGGCAAAATGTCATGCATATTTCTCATCTTTGCAGTTACCACGAGGGAGCTCCCACTTTGGGACTGGAAACGGAGGAGGACAAGGAACAAATGATGTGTTGGGCTCCTCCTTTGCAATTTGAGGTGCCTCATGATTTGCAAGAGTTGTGGAAATAGAAAAATTGGGAGGTTTACATTCAGTGTGTGAAGAGACACGAAACAAGTGCTCGAACTCTTGTTTCAAGAAGTCCCAGTTCAAATATTTTTCCAGAATTTCACAGCAAAGCTGGAGGAATTGATCAGAAAAATTCTCAACTAATTCATTGGGCTTCTTAATAGGTTGATTCTTCCACAAACATCTCACTAGTTAAACTTATCGAAGGCTTGATGGAGCTCCTTAAGGAAAGGGCGAATGGAACATACAGAAGTAGGTGGTAGGGTGTGACACTACTGATTAGCACGATCTTCAAGGGTAAGGAAGAAAATTGTGCACAAAAGCTATTCACTATAGATTTCATGATATTCACAAAAATGGAGAAAATCATAGATGTGCTTGCTTATAGACATTCTGTCCTCACTGTCAAACTTTAACAAGGACAAGTGATCAAGAAGCTCATCGGGGAGTGAGAGTTGATTAAGGGAGAAATGGGAGAAACATCTGGAAAGCATAATTTGTGTATGATCCATTTTGATAAGAGATTCGAGCCAGATGCAAATTGGCTCATCTTGTCATCTGGCGCTCCTTCTACCAACAGAAATGTTGACGTGTTGGATACGCCAACATTCAAGGGATCTCCCCGATATGAAGTCGCAACTAGACCTAACATCGTTTGGTGTAGGAGTCCCATCCAATATGATGGCGCGTTTGTCATTATCTTAAAGATATGCCTTATATCTTTCCTGTCGGCACATGAGAGTGACATAATTGGTCTTCAAAAAGTGAGGTACATGTGCCTACTGAGTGCTTAGTGTAAATTGTGTCTAAGTTCCTTCATTGCAGAGGGGGAGGGTGAAAGTAAGTCTCTGGTCAAGTGGGAGTAGTCCCAACTCAGGTAGAGACACACACAACACAACATGATCTGCGCATCCTTTGGCGGAGTAGACCACACAGATGTGGAAGTCTCAAACACTAAGGTAAATGAATAACACGTACAACACCTACCGGAGTAGTCCACATAGATGCGACGGTCGTTATGACAAATATACAAGAATGAATCTATCAAGTATTCGGCAAAGTAGTCCACATAGACGAGACAACAATAGCAACCGTTACAACACATGTTCAACAATATATCCACTAGAATAACTGAAGTAGTTCAACTATCCTAGTACAAGTTAAGCAAACATGCATTACAAATGTTTAAAGAATAGTCTTAGAAACAAATACAATGCATGCATAAAAACATGCTCACATGTGATAGGATTTTGAATTAAGTGAAAGTTCCAAGACAGATTCATACACCATACATCACTAGCCATAGTAGTGGAGTGTTGGATCCACCGCTCGCTCAAAGAAAAAATTATAGACTCTCAAGGTTATGTGGGAGGAGCCAAGGTAAAAAAAGTCTTTTGCATGTACAAATGAGGGGGTATATATAGCTAATGGTGAAACTGACCCTTGTGACTCTTCGACTTCCCTCATGACTGTTCGACTTACATGACTCTTCAACTTCATCCGTGGGTCTCTTGGACTTCCACGTTATATTACATTAATTACAACAAGTATGGCCCAAAGTAGGGATGTGGTCGAGATGACTCATGACACAACTCAACATGACATTGTTGACATGAACATGCTGACTATGGTGTCTGTGTCAGCCTGTTATTTTGTTGGGTGATGAGTATGTTCTTGGTGTATCATATCTTCACCTCCACATGACTAAGTGTGCGGGGTCTTTGATGGTCTTGGTATTCTCTTTATGGTTCATGCATGTGTATGTATCTCCTTTGCTTGCTACTCGGTATGCTTCACATGTTCATCCAACTGCGAGAAAATTTTCTCACATGTGCTCCTTCTTCATCCCGTTCATCATCACACCATGTTACATTCATGTACCTGATTCTGTAATCACTCATGAAGAGAGGACATCAAATCAAGAAATCTCTTAATCTACCATGATGCATTGTTTTTCGTGATCGGTCTGAGTGAGCAGGAGGGAGGACAAGGTATTGTGACTGCGCAGAGCATAGATCAAGCTGGGATGCGGGACTCCAAAGCACTATCGAGAAAAACAGCATAGAGGTCACTAGGAGGTTGTTTTGACTAGTCTAGGACAACAGTGACATATGCGAGACATGACTCAGCGCGGAGGCAAAATTTTGAAGTTTTATCAGGGAGGCAGTGCAACGAGCATGAAGCATTGGTAGTGAAAATTGTGTGGTTTTCGAGAGGAGGTCGGGATCAGGCTATGGGAGCTACTAGTCAGAATTGCGAATTTCTGGGAGACAGTCAAAGGAGGACATGACTGCGTTGTTTTCGGGTTGAGTGGAGTGTCAGGAAATACGAGGATTATCAGCGAAAACTGCACCATTTTCAATAGAAGAGAAGAGCAGGTCAGCAGCGGCACCACCTGGCAAAACTGCGCAATTTCTCAGGAAAATGCAGTGATAGGAAGCAGAGGCTTGTCCCTCATGTCTGCGCAATTTCTGTAGGCAGTGCAGGCAAGCAGGGTAAACAACCACTGCAAATTTTTGGGGATGAGTGTAGCCCTAGGCCACAACTCAAGTTATATCTTCTGGTTGACCAGAGGGAGACTTGGTGGATGGTCTTGTGGGAAGTGTAGACTAGAATGGCTTCTTGGACAACTTTTGCGTAGTTCTGGGAGACAGTCAGTGGGCTCATTTCCAGAATTGGGAAATGTAGACTTCCTGAAAGGACAACTTCAAGTTCTGTGCAGCTCTAGGCAACAATGCAGGGTCATTGAGGGCTGAGACTATGTAGTGCAGCTCAATGGAGGTTTTGTTGATGAAAGGTTATCTAATCGACAAATTTTGGGGAAAATGGTTAAGTGTGTGAATGAAAGAACTCATGTATATATGACCTTGTGAACACACACTTACAATGACTCGACGACAAGACACCTCAAATGAGCAAGACAACATGTGCTTAGTGCAACTGTCTAAAGGTGAGGGTGACAAGTGTGACACTTAAGATGGGTCATTGAACAATCGTGATGACACTTGCGCGATAGTGTCTAAAACTATGTGTGAGTATGATGGGTGTTTACATAGTCGGAACAACTCATTCCCACAAAAGCAAACCTTCGATATCACAAGAACATGGTCGCAAGCATGACATAGCAATCAACACGCCAAAGACAATAGTTGGTCAAACAAGTAAAAATGAAGCAACACATGTAAAGAAAAGGCATGAAATGCTTTTGTGTTTGCACATGTGCATGTTACTGAAGACATGATGATATGACAATGACAAGTAGTCCTGCAAACTCAACTAAGATATGTACTTCGAAAGGAATTCTTTACTTACCATACTTACCCTCAAGATGATCATGCATCCCATAGAGTTTGCATGTGGTCTTGATATTTTGCTATCACTTAGTCTCTTGGTCCTTCTCCTCAACTCCTTGGGAGTTATCTTAGCTTGTCATCTTTTCTTGTAGTCATTGAAAGATAGATCGACGTAGTTTCATGGGGCAGTGACTGCTACTGGAATGAGGCCCATATGAGTAGTTTCTGCATGCAAGACAGATAGGACAACTTCGACAACACTGCGCAGTTTTGAGGCATAGGACACTGTTGCAGGATGGGGTCCTAGGAGGACACATCTCTGCAGTTTCATATTGCAAGGCAGACTCAACAGCTTAGGGACAATACTGTGTAGTTTCTGATGATAGTGGGTTCTGGCTAGGGGAAAGGGCAATGGAGGAAACCACTGCATAGTTTTGGATGCCAAAGGAGGCTGGGGTCTCTACGCACTACACAACTCCAGTAGAAGAGGGAAAAGGCTTGAAGGTTGTAAAAGCAAAGTGAACAGTTCTAGGAAGTTGGATGACGCTAGGTTTCTCGAGAAATTGGCTAAGTGTGGAATCAGGGAACAAATGTAAACAGTGATATGACTCGACTATGATCATACATGAACACTTAGTGATACAACATAGACCATCTAGAGTTTATAAAACATACTTTGTTTGATGCAACAACCTTCACGACAAGAATGTGTGAAGTGAGTGTGAAACATTTTTATGTAATGGAAACAACTCATAAGCACAAGATTTCCCTTGAAGAAAAAAACCAATCCCTTTGCATGACAAAGAACAATCCCTATGCCCAAAGATGACACATGTGACATAAAGATGAGAACATGAACAACTCTTAAGATTAAGGAGGGGAGCTTGAGATCTTCAACTTACCAACAAGTGACCAAGGAACGATCAATCACATGATCCAAGGTAGGCTCCAAAATTTGCATGTGAGCCAAAATTTTGGAGGGTGGTTGTAGTCGCTACAACAGAAACATTGCCCTCAGATTGACACTTTGACTCGAGATGCACTCATTTCTCATCTCTCCGACACACGATCAATTATCCGATTCATATGAAGAATCTTTCTGTATGAGTAGGTGTTGCAGTTTTGATTACTTCATGTTTGTTGAAGTAACATGTATGGTGTTGAACTCTTTGGGTTTTTTAGATTTTTTGCTCCTTTTTGTAAGTGGAAAACCAAATCCTTCAAAACACTCAGATTCCAATTGTATGATGACACGGTGCACACTGCAATAATATTGGTCCATATGCATTATGGTTTCAATTTACTGATTTTTCACATTTTGCCCTTTTGTTTTGTAGTTGACTTATACAACACAGAAACATAACTCTTAATCTTTTGTATGTCTTCAAATTGTTATATTAGTTTTAAGTATTAGCCGCATATAAGATGTTTGCTCGAAATGTCGCAAATGACACATTCAATATTAATGATACTTTTTCCTAAACCAATACCTTACAGCATATCCTTTACAACATTTAATACAATTACTAGTTTATATCATATAAACTTATTAAAAATTAATACAATACAGTGTAATCATATATATTATGATGCAAAATATTTGATATAATTGATGCAAAATATTTGATATAATTGAGGCTATCCAGAGCGTTACGGTAAATACATTTCGATAAGATGTCGATGAAGTCCATCACTACAAAATGTAGTTTAATAAAGAAGAAACCTAAAATTTGGTTCTCATCAGCTTACTAGATTTTCTAAAAAGTATCGCGCCCATGCCATTTGTATATATGCTTTTGTAGACAAATTTGTCCTTGCTCTATTATCATGGGATTTGATCTAAAATGGTAGGATATATTCGCTGGTACTGCCACAGAACAGCACCATATTTTATCCACACTTCCTCTCATCATATCTCTACTCTTCCAACACTTGTGGAATTAACAGTCCGCGGCCAGAAGTAATATTTGAAACCACAGTTCCATCGACGCAGAAAGCTCTGTTTGCAGCGGGGCCCAAGCTAGACGACAAGCTCATAGAAATTATTTGTTTTCCATTTAAATCTATATATATATTTTATTAATTTGCCAAAAAAAAAATTGATAGCAGAAGTATTTTAAACTTGTTTTTATAATGGAAATGTATTCATCAACTTCAAAAACCTCTGAATTATTTAAAATCTTGAAATTTGATAAATTTAACTTGAATTTATAAAAATTATGGCAAATTTTATCAAAATATTAAGCAAATTTCGAAATTTTCCAGACAAATTTGAAACCTTCTACCGTCATCTTGTGAAGGTTATTCGTCACTGTTCCTCATTTGTCAATGCTTGGACATAACGTGCTTCTGAAACCCTCATAGGTGGAGGCTCGTCCTTTGGTTGCTCATAGAACGTTCCCGGAACGAACATTTTTTTAAATTTGAGCTGTGTTCATGTAATTGCCGTGTGGCAAGATGTGTCACGGTCAGAGTGGGTAAAACAATAGTAAATTAAAGCCCGACAATAGAAGCGCTCTCATTTCCTGCTGCCTCTCAACAATATCACCTCTCGGGGCGTGTTGTGCTGTCAACTTCAATGAACGTTTTTTCACCAACTTCTTTTATTATCGATTGCGTCAAAGTAATATATGGCGGTTCGGTAATGTCATGATTGTCAGCTATATTGATTTATGGGTTAGTGAGTAGGTAAAAGCATTTCTCAACATTATGATACATTTTGTTTTACTAACATTTTCAAAATCGATGGAACTTAAAGGTCCATGATCACATGAATATAAGAAAAAATATATCAGACATCACTCGAGTAGGTTGAAGAGAATTGGCCAAAAATGGAACAATATATTTCTGTGTGTGCAGCAAACAACACTCTTATAATAAAACCTCTCCATAAACCATGCTGTTACAAAGAAAAAATCAATGAAATGAGAAGCAGCTAATAGGTACCAAATATTTGGTATATTTTTCGGTGCTCTTTGGGTAATGTTCATAACATACTTATCTATATAGTAAAGTGATGAGTAAGAATGTTGAATTTTAATATTTAATTTTTTTTTTTAATATTTCAATATTTTTTTGTCGAGAAGCCCTCTACAACCTAGAATATGAGGGAGATGTTGTAACGTTACATTAAAAAATATTAAAAAATTATCAGGGAAATGTTGTCACATAATGTAACATACATTAAAAATATTAAAAAAATATGAGGGAGATGTTATTAAAAAAATATGATTAAAAAAAGAGATTGATTAGATTATTCATCTAATAACAAAGAAAATTAGGTAAAGGAAAAAGAGGATTCAAAATTAGGTAAAGGAAGAAGAGGATTCAATTGGGCATATCCTATAATAATAACGAGGTAAATTTTTATTTCATTGCGTTCAGATTTTTCAGTTGTAGGAAGGTAAACTCAATAAATATAATGGAAGGTGCTTAATAAAATTAGTAAGAGTGGGGAAATTATTGAATAGAATGTGATATTTAGGGTGGGGTGTGACCTCGAATATTAGATACAATTTAATAATATTACATTTTAATTAGTATTTCTATCCACCCGGCCACTATTTATTAGGTGGGGGTGGTTATAAATATTGGGTAACATATAATATTGTAATATTATATTTTATGTAATCAATATATTTGTAACAATTAATATAGATGTGTTCCATCTATAAATTTAATTAATAAGCCGATAAAAACTTAATATTTACAATATGATAAGATTTTTAATCATGAATATTTACCATAGATATTATTAATTTCTAAGTAGGGTTTTTTACAATACCATGGGCTACTACCATGGTTTATCAATACCATGGGCCATCTAGACTTTGGATTATTATATTATGGATCAAGGTTTTTAATTATTACAATACCATGGCTTATCAGTACCACATGCCGGAAAACAATAACTTATCTCAAAATAAAAATATTTTATTTTAATTATTTTATTCTACGAGAAAAACGGTTATAATTACTTTTGAGGTATATCTAAACCATCCATCCTCACAACTACTAACAATATTTTCATAGACATTAAATGGAGGTTTTAATAAATTAAAAAATGAGAATAGATTTATATATACATATGTGAAATTTATATAATATGAATAATATTATAAAGAACTACGATAGATGCATCTTAACCAAGGATTCAAGTGAGAAAGCAAAGTGATTAACAATGATAGAGGAAAGATAGTGCGTGATTCTTTTAATTTTTTTGTTACTGTATTTTCTTTAACATGATTGATCCAAAATATAGGTTTAATATTTTACAACCAATTATGTTTTTTTATTAATTTAGATACTTTCTTAAATACAATACAATGGGATCATATTTAAGAAAGAGAGTGAGATGGAAGGGGGAATAGAGTGTGGGAGAGAGACATATAGGTGAGAGACAAAATGAAACAGAGGGACGAGAGAGGGAGGGAGAGAGATGGATTTGGAGGGGGAAAGAGAGGGAGTGACAATGTTGAGATGAAGATGGAATGAGGGAGAGAGGAGATGAGGGAAGAGAGAGAAAATGAGAGGATAAGGATAGGGAAAGAAGGGGAAGAGAGAGACAGGTAGACATAGATATGGAGTGGGGAGAGAGGGGGAGAGAGAGAAGTGACAGAGTTGGAGGGTGGAGAGATAGTGTGTGTATGATGGGGGAAGAGAGGGGGAGAGAGAGATGGAGTTGGAAGGGGAAAAAGACATAGAGAGAGAAAGGTGGAGACGGAGAGGAAAGGGAGAGATGGAGAGTTAGTGAGTGAGAGAGAGAGAAGGTAGAGAGAGAAAGGCACACGAAGAGGGAGGGAGAGAGAGATATATAGATATGGAGAAAGAGTGTGTATGTTTTAGGGGTGAGAAGGAGAGATAAGGGGTACAAAGATATAGATGGGGTTGAGGAGGCGGTAGAAGAGAGAGGCAAAGAGAGGGAGGGAGGAAGAGGGATAGATGGGAGATAGAGATAGAGAGAGAGAAAGAGGGAAGAGATAGAGAGGGAAAGGAAGAGGGAGAGATAGATATGGGGAGAGAGAGAGAGCGTGACATATGTTTAGGGGCTTGAGATAGAGAGACAAATAAGGAGAGAAGGAGGGAGGTATAAATATAGATGGTAGGGGGAGAGAGGACAGCAGAGAAAGATAAAGAAAGTTACAGAGAGGCAGATAGAGTGAGACAGGGGATAGAGGGAGGAGAAGAGGGAGAAGGAGAGTTGGGAGGGAGATAGACACAAAATGGAAGGTGGAGAGAGAGGGAAGAAGAAAGAGTCTCACATAAACAAATACAGACATATAAATTAGAACTAAAAAATCATGAATATTTTATATTTTCACTAAAATAGATGTATTGATATCAATGTAGTTGTTGATTTCTAATCCTATTTGATCAAATGGACTATATGCATTGATTTCAGTGTAGATGTCGATTTATAATTCTATAAAATATCTTACACTAGATGCATTCATTTCAATATTGATGTTGATTTCTACTCCTATTTGATTGTTTGCACGAGATGCATTGGTTTCATTATAGATATTGATTTCTCATCCTATTTGATCGCTTGCACTAGATGCATTGATTTCAGTGTAGATGTTGATTTCTAATCATATTTAATACCTTACACTAGATTCATTCATTTCAGCGTAGATGTTGATTTCTTCTCATATTTGATTGCTTTCATCAGATGCATTGATTTTAGTGTATATATTGATTTCTAATCCTATTTGGTTGCGCACACTAGATGCATAGATTTCAGTATAGATGTTGATTTCTAATCCTATTTAATTGTTTTCACTAGATGCATTGATTTTAGTGTAGATGTTGATTTTTGATTTTATAACAAGATGTATGATGTACATTAATTTCAAAGTAATTGGATTAATAGTGTGCATTGATTTTAGTGTAAGCACATCTCTACCTCCTCCATCTATATCTCTATATCTCATCATCTCTCCTTCTTTATCTCTCTATCTCAGCCCCTAAACATACACTCTCTCTCTCCATAGCTATCTATCTCTCTCTCCCTCCCTCTGTTTCCCCTCCCTCTCTCTCTTCCCCTTCTCTTTCTCTCTAACATTTATCTCTCCACATATATATCTCTTCCTCCCTCCATGTCTTTGTCTCTCTCTTGTTCTCTCTCCCCCCATCTATATCTATATCTCCCCTTGTCTCTCCTTCTCACCCCCAAAACATACTCACTCTCTCTCAGTGTAAGGACATAAAAATTATTCAACCATAAGTAAAATACTTGAATTTGCATCGTAAATAAAATATTTGCTTACCCCAAATGTTCACTTCTTGAAACTATAAACTATTTATAATTGGGTACATTCTTATTATTCAAATTTTTTATCATTCAACGTTGTTAATGAATTTGCATTCAAACGTGGTAATAGAAAATAACTACCATTGAAAATAATTTGGGGTTTAACACTCCACAAGTCACAGTGATAGAATTTTGAGAAAACTAAATAAATATTGGAGAACAACAGAGACAATGTATGTTATTTACTACAGTAGCTTGAGTTAAATATTTAATGGTCTATGGTTTCAACAACTTACTACAGTAGCTCGAGTTAAATATTTAATGGTCTATGGTTTCAACAACTCTTTTCATATGATCGATATGTGGAAATGGAAAAACTAATAGGTGTGACAATAGGAACAGTAGAATAAATCAATTTCAGAGTAGTATTCACATTTTCTATCTATCAAAAGTGTTACATTGACACTTTGCACTCCAAAAATTGTATTTCATCATTCAAGTCACTAATGATCTCTCTCATCTCAACAAGCTAAGGAAACTAAGAAAATTTTAAATTAAATTGACCAAATTAATCATAGACATATTTAGCATATTTAAAATGATAAAAATAATTAGATGTTTAGCAACAAACTGAGGTAACTAAGAAAATTTTAAATTAAATTCACCAAATTCATCTTAGACATATTTAGCATATTTAAAATGATTAAAACAATTAAATGTTCAGCAAATTTTTATGACCAAAAACGCGACTGAAACCAGCTTAGATCCATCTTAACACCAGATCTATCAAGTGCCCAGAGGGATCAAATCTCTCAAGGTGCAAACCTTTCCTCAAGTTTTGCACTAAAAAAATAGGTTTGCACCTTAAGAGATTTGATCCCTCTTTGCGCTTGATAGATCTAGTCTAAGATGGATCTAGGTTAGTTAAAATTATTAAAAACATTATATTCAAGATATATAAAATTATCAATATTTATAAAAATATAAAAATAATAATTATAAATTAAATAAAATAGATTATTAATATTTATTGAAAAAAATTATTGCAACCCAAGAATGTCTTACTAATGTACACATAAAAAGTTATGGTCAACTTTAATTTGAAAAACAAAAAAAAATTACACATCTTATTGTAAAATGCACCATTTTTCTAAATAAAATTTGCTTTATATTAATTTCCACATTTTATTAGAATATGAACTTATTAGAATTGGAATAATCTCAAATCCCTAGGAAATTGGTGGGAGGGGATCCATGTGGCACGAATCTAGTTTAATTTGAGAAAAAAAAGGAATTACACATCTTATTGTAAATCGATCATTTTGCTAAATAAAATTTTCTTATATATTAATTTCCCCATCTAATAAGATTATAATCTCAAATCTATAGGAATACTAAAGTAATTGATAAGCATTAAGACTAGGCATAAGAATGAGCAAATCCTTTGGAGAACCATTCAGGAATCAATTAAAAATAAAAATAAAGAGTTAATAAATCCTCATCCACATTAAGCTTAAATAAAAACCTCCAGCACAAAATAAATAAATAAATAAATAAAACTTATTGTTTTGTAAAAATATATAAATTATTAATATTTATAATATAATAAAATAAATAAAATAAGAATAGATTATTAATACTTATGTATATATAAATATAAAAATGTTTATGAATAAAAAATATGAAAACCAAACTTATAATATTATTGATTAAATTTATAAATAGAAAATATTATAAATTTATAATAGAAGAAGAAAAAAATAGGTAAAAGAAAAACCAGATAAAAAACTATTACAAATTTATTTCATATGACATAAAACCATATAAATAAAAAAATTTCATATTTACAACACTATTATAAAACAATAGTTTAATAATAAAAAAGTTAGAGTATATATAAATAAATAAAAATAAAAGAATTAAGCAAAGAAACTATAGTTAAAATGAGCCATACACATGAGGGTTTCTAGAGTAATACTATTCATAAAATAATTTAGTAATAATAATGACGAAAGATATGTAAATAAAAAGAAGTAAAAGGATAATGTAAATAAAAGACAATTAATTTTTATATGAAGTGTTAAATATGATAGAAAAGGGTTTGTAGAGGCATATTATTATCGGTAAGGAAATTATAGAAAAATTGAACAATGCACATTAAGGTTTTTAGAGTAATAAGGGGGTTGCACAATACCTAGTTCCTGCCGTAAGTTGCAATAGTTGTTTATTTTGTAGACTAAGCAGTTGTTGGTTCAAGTTGCACCTATTGAACCAGAAAGCCAAAATAGGCTCAAGCTTATAGACCCAAATAAGAAATGGTTACGTACCTGGTACATAAGAGACCAGACCAATACTAGAAAATCAAATAATCCCAACAGCTAAGGTTAATAATTGGACATATATATGCATAGATAGTACTGAAACTTGTGGCATCGAAGAAGAAATAGTGGGTTATACATCTAGAGTCACTAGTACCTTATTATAAAGGAGACTAGCCCCCCAACAAAAGTCAAAATGCCAGGTTCAATCAACCACCCCGCCCATTATGAACCAATAGAACAATCCCCATCATCTGTACCACTTATCTGTGGTATTATCCATCATCTACCCAGGGGCACGGCCTTAGTAGAGGTAGTGTCATGTGGAAGATCCATAGTGCTCAGATGGAGGGGGGTGTCTTAGAGGTGTTTGGCCGGAAGAACATCTCCCAAATAGGGTGTGTCTTAGAGGGGTTTAGTTGGAATAACATCTCCCAAATATAAATACTTCGAGGTAGTTGCTAGAAATGGGGGAAATATGATCGGGAATAGCTTCCCAAACTGGCAGAATAGAGTGTGGCTCGAGATAGTAGTCGATCCCTTCTTGAACCACAGTTTTTGCTTGCCTTTTATATACATATAAAGTATCACCCCCAATAAGTATTATCTCTTTGGCGCAAAATGAATTGGGATGGAAGAGTCAAATAGCTTGGGATAATGGAATAACATAATCTTGGTTTGAACCAACCCTTTTTTGCTTACATGTGCTTGCAACGATAGATGAGACAGGCAGAGACCAACCTTTGGCATAGAAGGTAGACCAGGTAGAGTAGATATGCGATATTCCGAGTGAAAACTAAGAATAGAGCTCTCTCTTTATTTAGCTTTGTTAGACATGTGATATCAATAGTAACTAGAGTGGATATGCTAGTCTAAGACATGAACACTTCTATGCTAGTTGTAGTTCCAGTTAAGCTCTATGCTATGAACCACGATGTAGCTAGTCCCTGCCTTGAGGAGGAAGTGGCGTTTGAAATGGCATGCAGTGGAATATAATGTAACATGGGCTTATAAAGTAAAATAATCATCAAAAAAAGGGAATGACAAAAGCAAATGGGCTTATAAAGTCAATCAATCCTCAAAAAGGAGGACTGACAAAAGCAAATGGGCTTGAATCTATAGAATGAAAATCACTTTATAGATGGTTATGTTTTGTATAAAAAAGTGGTTGTGACTCATGGATGCAACATTGTTGGTCATTCTTCATCTCATGCGTTTCGTGCCTTTGTCATCATAGGGGTCGAGTGTTATAACTTGGTCCCGCTTGCATGCTCACTCGCTCTACGATTATCATATGGAGCCTCATTATGACTTATGCTTTGATTTTCGCTGATTTACTAGGCAAGGAGTATTCTTGTTTCTAGTTGCTTATTCGTTTGCCCCTATTACAAAGTTACCACCTCATCTTAAAGGCCACCTAGTAGCAAAGGTCAGGACAAAATATTTGAGTGATCGAGTAGTTCTAGATCCAATTGCCTAAATGAAAGCAGCATCTGAGCAAGCATATATTCCATCTTGAGACTTATCATTCGCATACCCATCATCCCATCATCCATCAATGGCAAAAGCGTACATCATTAGAGAGGCATCAATAAATGGAGAGAATCCAGTGGCTCCCTTTCTAGTTCTTCGTCAAGAGCTAGAAGCACCAGACAACTTCAGCAGTTGTTATCTTGTTGATTGGGTTTAAGAAATTGAAATTGATCTGCTACCATCAGCACCTGATGCAGATCCATTTCTAGTGCCAAATTGGGATACAGTTAGATATTTATAAGATCCAAAGAGAGAAATCTATCGAATAATAATTAAATAAAAGGAGAGGCATGATAGGGAAGATTGAAGTTCACATATAAGTTCAAGAAGTAATAAATCTCATCCACACACACACACACACACACACACACACAGATATATATATTATATAATAATAATATATATTTATATATATAAATATATATTTATATATATATATATATATTATATATATATATATACATATATTTCTTCTCTAGCCGAGTAACCTAGTTAACCAAACAAAATATTTAGGAAGATACACTCTCGAAGGCTCCAGCTCTATGATTCAAGTTCCATGAACTACTCGATAACTCTCTCCATATTTCCACAATAAATAGATATAGAATAAATATATTGATCCCATCCCCTGGAGAGAACAACTATTAGTTGCTTCTCTAAGCTCTAATTGCTTTAGTCCATCATCCAAATACTAGCCTTATAGTAAGGCCCTTATTACTTAATAGGGAAGGACTATCTTTGTCCATGAATTAAGAGAAAAGTTATTAGTTAGAGGAATAATACAAATACGATATCTCGTAAATCAATGATTGTATTCAGGTGACCCGATCAATTATTCGTGATTTGGTTCAATGCCATCAATGCATATTACATTACATTATTAATAGCAGCGAACTAACATCCTCTCACCTAGGCAGTGATATAACAATTGGCCAATCCAATAGGGGCGTATAGAGGATATTCAACGAATGCATAGACATATTTGTAAACGAACACCCTGTATGATGTGTGCCAAACACTGTTAGCAAATGGAATAACTACACAACAAAACAACCCAGATCTAAAATAGATCAAACATCAATTAAAAGAAAACATATTTGTAAATGAACACCCTTTATCATGTGTGCCAAACACTGTTAGAAAATACAAGTATTTGGTCAATAGGTTTTGCCTCATAACCTCCTTTCATTATGGCTTTTCCATAGCAATCAAATAATTTGTGCTAAGCATAATGGAGATGGTTATATTTTGTATAAAAAAGTTGTTGTGGCCATCCCATATAATGAATTTCTTCCATTGATCTTAAAAAGCATAGGCATAGGTGATAGAAGCAGAGGTTACAAAGCATAGGCATAGGTGATAGAAGCAAAGGTTACAGTGGCAGGTGTAGATATGTAGGTAGTAGAACAGAGCCTATTGGTCCAGTTGCTAATTTAGTAAATCATAGGCATAGGTGATAGAAGCAGAGGTTATAGGGGCAGGTGCAGATATGTAAGTAGCAGAACAAAGCTAGTTGATCGAGTTTCTTATTCAGTTGCCCCTATTCCAAATTTACCACCTCGCCTTAAAGGCCACCTAGCAGTGAAGGTCAAGACAAAAGATTTGAGTGATCGAGTAGTTCCAAATCCAATTGCCTTAATGAATTTGTCATCCGATCAAGCGTCCCTTCCATCTTGAGAGTTATCATTAGCATACCCATCATCCCATCATCCATCAGTAGAAAAGGCATAGGTCGCTAGAGAGGAATCAGTAAAAGGAGAGAAGCCAGTGGCACCCTTTCCAATTCTAGGTCAAGAGCTAGAAGCACCAAACAGTTTTAACAATTGTTATCTTGTTGATTGGGTTTAAGCAATTGAATTTGATCTGCTACCATCAGCACCTGAACTAGATCTCCAATGCCAAATTGGGATCTAGTTACATATTCATAAGATCCAAAAAGAGAAAGCTATTGAATAATAATAAAAGAAAAGCGGAGGCATGATAGGGAAGATTGAAGTTCACACATAAGTTCAAGTAGAAGCGTTAAACCTCAGTGGTTCTTCACTCCAGAGGATGGGATCAATATCTCTATTTTATCTCTATTGATTTTGGAAATATGGAGAGAGTTATCGAGTAGTTCAAGGAACTTGAATCATAGAGTTGAAGCCTTCGAGAGCGTAGCTATAATATATATAATATTTCTATATATATATATCCTATTTAGTTGAGTAACCCAGTCATCCTAAGAAGATATTTAGGAAGCTACGCTCTTGAAGGCTCCAACTCTATGATTCAAGTTCCTTGAACTACTCGATAACTCTCCATATTTCCAAAATCAATAGAGATATTGATCCCATCCCTTGGAGTGAAGAACTACTAGTCATTTCTGTAAGGTCTAATTGCTTTAGTACACCATCCCAATACTAGCCTTATGCTAAGCCCCATAGCACTTAATAGGGAAGGTCTATCTTAGTCCATGCATTAAGAGAAGAGTTATTAATTAGAGGAATAATCGAAATATGATATTGGATATATCTTTTAACCTTTTCATTATGGGAGTTTCTATATGATGGGGGGGTGCTCTTGTAAAATACCCACTTCTATAGCGAACCAAAGGAAGGAGAAAGAAAAGTGTGACCCATCTTAACTTGAATAAGTTCAAAAAGAGATTCATTGGGGCCATGGCAGTAGAGGCAGCTAGCTCAACTAGCTAGTAAAGCAACGAGACTTTGTATAGAGCCAATGAGCTTGACACTGTAATGAATATGACTCCCATGAATTCTATAGGATATACTATTTCAAGTTCTTAATGTGATCGGAGTGTCCATGTTATCGTAGTGACCGTATGTTTGAAGGTGTTTGAAGGTGTTATTTTTCTAGGCTAGCTAATTGATTGAGAACATAAGATGCGATAATAACTTCTTGAAGCTTCTTAAGCGGTTCTATAGATTGGTTGGATAGTTTTTTCTAGTTTGTAATGGGTTCCTACTCATTGGTGTTCCCACTTCGTGTCACACTCATTAGATATAGAAACTAATGTTATGAGAAGTAAGAGTTGACTTGAGATCTCTACTGATTATAAGAAATTGCTTTGTATTATTTTGACTTAGATTGAGATTTTCAAAGGTTCTTTATTATTTGTTGTAGGTAAACACTTAAGTAATCCTGTAGGCTAAAAGTTCATAGCAATGTTCTTCGTGCCAAAGATCCAAGAGTAATATGTAATAAAATTGAGGTAATGCAAGGTCACATAATCTTGGGACTTGAAGACTTGTGAGTATTTTCATGCTCCTGGTTCCCTTAGTCAAACGAGACAATCAGGTTGAGTGTTGCCTCAATCAAGCGAGACAATAAGGAAGTACAAGGAGTTCATGTTGAAGACTTTTAGCTAGAACAGGGCATATAGAGGGCATATAGAGACTAAGATATATATCTTAATGCTTCCCTTGTGAAGAATGCAAGATATCTATATCATACAATGCATTGCCTTATTTTGCATTAGCAATTTTATGAAAATATATGCAGCAACTTTTCTTAAAACAACAATTGCAAAGATCTCCACCAATCAAGATTTTCTGAGAGCTCATTTTTAATCATTGTTTCTAAATTTTAGGTGGAATACTGAAGCAATAGTTTTGATAATCATTAATTTTTGGATAAGTTTTCAATATTTACAAGGCTTAGAAATAGGAACTTTTGATTTAAAACATGAGAATGCCTTAGGGAAGTGAGAGTCAAACAATCATTAGGAAAAATATTTCCTGGGATTACTTAAAAAAAAAAATCATCTCATTTCCTTGTGAGAGAGAAGAAAGAAATTCTAATAGCTAGATTATTCTCTTATTATTTTTGGAAGCCTCTGATCCACTCAGCCTACCTTGAGTTCATATATTACCTGTTCATAAATTCAAATCGACCATTAGATTAAAGTACGATAAGAAATCAACAAATCATATCAGTTAGAACATGTTAAATAAGGACGGCATCCAAACGTAAATTAAAAGAAAAAGTTAAATTTGGGAAATTTTGGAACAAGCTAGCTTGAAAACTAGCCATGTGAAAATAAAATGACCAAACATAAAATGACATAACAAAACTAGAATCTGAAAAATTTGAACTATTGTTTATTGGGTGTGAAAAATCATGTGCTTAATTGCATAATATAAGAACTCAGTACCAAATCATATCAAGTGCAAATTCCTATTCTTAATTTCACTATGAATACAAAGTATGATCAAGGAGGATATAGACTCTCTCTGACAAGTATCAACACATGGTGTAAAAGACAACAATCACCCTCTCAAAAAAGACCCAAGAGAAAGGACTCTAGCACACCAATGTGATCCCAACAAAAGTCAAATAAAGAGGACACCTTTCTGTTAATCCCAACAGTGATTTAGATGAAATCTAAAAAGATGTTGGTTGTATGGAAGCGACAAAGAGCCAACTAATAGACATGTGACTTCAAAACTCACTTCCACCTGCTAGTCAAAATTTTCCAATACACCTCAATAAATAATTTCCAATAGACCTGCCAATGACCCGACATATATCAAAGCACAACAATGCAAAAAGGCACCATTCATTACCCATAAGTCTCTGCGACAACCGTTATGAGTTTAGACCTTAAAGTTTGATTTCCAATGTCAAGAGTGAAATTTGAAACCATATCATTACATATGAATGCATAATGAATAAAACAAACTAGGAATGAGGGACAACAGAAGGCCCTTAGTGTTGTTGAAAAACATTACTAGTGCAAAACCTTTCTTAATCTCATCTGGCTAGCATTTATAATCTCTTCTCGTTGGTTCATTCTCAATCAAGAACCTTATCTTTGGCTTTGGCTTTTCAACTTCTTCTACTGTGGGTCAAATTAATGAGTGGTCGTTATGGACCTCCAGTGACAACTACAGTGCCTAAAAGGCATGAAGTTACGCTTATCTAAACTCAAAAACAACATACTTTAACTATTCAAGTTTGAACTTCAACTATGGGCTTCCATTGGACAATATGAAAATACTTTGCCACGTCTAGATTCCAATATTGACGAACACAATAATCAGTCTGGCCTGGAAATCCTCGAATGCACTGAAATCAGGTCACCTGGTTCAATTTAAATTAAAAAGGAAGAATTACAGATCATACACATAAAAACAAGCATTAACATGATCAATAACAATTGAAAATCAAGCCTTGTACGAATATTGTTTTAACCAAAATCTGAAACCCTCCACGCGTGAAAACTTAGGAAGTTACTCTGAATGCATGCGCATTTCAAATTTGTAAAATACCAAACAAGAAGCATAAAATGGCAAAGGAAGATATTTAAAAGGAAAACGGAAAATCTCTACCCCTAAATTTTTGGGGTTCTACCATCCCCTCTGGAACATATGCTTTTAGCGAACAATGCTACAGCTGAGAATTTCCCCCTGATCCCCATAGAAAGGAGACGTACCAAGCATAAGAGGTTATTGATCTTTGGCTTGTACAACAAACTTAGATAGGTCGATCAGTCTTACCTTTTGGCTATTTGGCTTTGTCTAGTCTCCTGCGAATAGTGATGGAACATTGGTGCAAATTCCATATTTTAAACTTAGATCTTTCGCTCAAGTTTTTTCTGAGATTTTTTTAATCTGATCTATACATTCAATAAACAAATTTTGTCATATGTACGAATGTATGCATGTATGAGAATGTTAAAAAATAAAAATAATAAAATGAATTAAATTAAATGAAAGAGAGACGTTGTCATCCGAAGAGCATGCTTCTGAGGTGTCGGAGGTATGGATTTACAAGTTCCAATGTGTGTTCATCTGGAAACACGTTCTTCCATTGACAGTTACGGAATTCTAAATTGTCTTAGACTTCATGACACGTAGAATCTTGAGCACAATCATAGTTAAAACTGCATCCAGATATAATGCAAAAATACATAATGCAGAAATTCCCTTCCCAGGCAATTTGACCTCTTCCTCTATCTGCAAGATTTCTCCTTGAATGTGAATTCGGATTTCTCTCTAATAAGCTTTTGCAACTTCCTTCGCATCCTTTCTAATCGAAGCATATGAGATACACATGCATCTTTCTTAACCTAAGCATGTGAGATACACCTGCTCCCTCAATGTCCATGCCTTACTCTATTGCCAACAGCGATTCTTTCCGTGGATAAAGAAAAAAATCCTCTAGAAGGTTCGAAAGGAGATGACCAGAGCAGAGCAGACCAAGACTCTTGGATGAAGTGACCAAACTAGGAATGCAGGGTGAGCCAGGAAGATCGTGCCAACATGGGCATTTCTTCTTTTCTTTAATGTCCAATTTTCTTTAATGTCCACCTTACCAGGTTCCATGCCCTCATTCACCTCATGGCATTGGTCATATGAAATAGTGATCTTCTCCATCTCTTCAGCGAATTGTAGTAGCCTGACTGGTGTGGAACAAAAGACTGATCCTTCTTCGTGGCCAGCGTATGTATGGCAATGTCAAACCCATGTCAAACCTAATGGTAATTCTTTTGTTGATTGAACAAGGATTAGTGAAAGCAAGCAAGACTTGGCAGAATGAGAGTTTGGAGCATAAAGGATTCATAAAAGCAAGCAATATTTGGTAGAACAAGGATTTTAAGAATAAAATAAAGAAACAACCTTAAGAGCCACAAATAAGGCTTTTGTGGTTGAGCTAGTTGAAGTGATAAGTCCTTAAAATTTAGATTGAACAAAACCAGAATTATAAAACAAACTAGAGGTGTGTTGCGAGGTGTGTTGCCAGCTACACCTTCTTTTTACCTTTCACCACGAATTAAACGGAAACTTCAATCACAGAGTGCTGGCGATGGGTAGAAGCAGGAGGTCTTTACTCTTAGGTAACTCGAATTGAAATGGAAGCATCAATCACAGAGTGCTAGCGATGGGTAGAAGCAGGAGAGTAAAGTCTTTACTCTTAGGTAACTTTGATATTTTTTCTTCATGAATCACTCCCTTGTATGGAGAGGCAAGCGAGTTTCCAGTCCTATAATAATATTTGTTGCTTTTGTACTTACTTCCAAATGCAATGTGCCATAAATTTTTTCATTCCCACTGGGTGCCCCAGAGATTGACTAGTCATGCATTCAATGGACACCTAGTTACATGTAAACGGAAGAGAAGAATGTATGGCACCTGGAAGTTGTGGCAGTTAGCGGCGGCAAGCATACAAGCATCGGTGATAGGCAGTGGTGGAAGGCATACAAGAAGGGGTAATGGTTCCTCTATTATACCATGAAGTCCATGAAAATATGCAGTCCATGGAAATCCAATAACCATAGCAACTCAAATTAATGTTAACATTAGCTCCCTAGTGCAAAACATTTAAAAAAAATGAATTGTCTAAACCCAAAATATCATATATTCCAGCCTCTTCGGCCTTGAGAAGAGGCCAAATAAGAAGGTGAAGTTGAATGAAAAGGCAAATAACAAATATGAAAGAAAAACACTTCGAATATTGAAGACCAACTAATGTTAAATGCCATCAAACTGATTACTGTAGTCTCATTCCATTACGAGATGGAAGGGACTAATAAGAGGATGAGGATACATGTAATAATACTTTATTTGTTGTTAGTAAATTAAACAAGGCTGAGAATATTAATAGTTGTATATTTCTATTTTCTTTTGTTTTTAAATAAGTATTTACCATTTTTACAACAATGTTGACATTCTTATTCTTATAATAATTTTGACGCCTCTGGATATGTAAATAAATAGCATTTATTTTTACTATGCAATATTTGTTAGCTAAAGTAATTAGCAAAGAATTAAAAAAAAATATGTTGTTTTGTTTTAAAAATGGCGTTTAAAAAAAAGTTGTGTATGGTAAGAAAATTACTAGAGGAAGACTTGTAAAAAGAAAATCTTGTAAAAAGAAAATCTTTATTCCAAGCAGTTAGACAATTATCTTTCATTCCCTGAAGGGATTAAAGGAACAATATTTTAGGTAAAGGGGCGTGTGTGTGAGGGCTACCTGGAGGGGAATGGAATGGAAAGAAGCATTTATGATAGAACATTGTCAAGAAAGCAAATTGGTTTTGTTGAGTCTTCTTAAGCTGGCACAGAACTAGTGGAAGCCCAATCAAGACATTATGGACTAGTCTGGTAACCTTGAGGTTACAAAATAGTTATTGTTTAAAATTCTCTTGTAATTAGGAGTCACTCTGGTAATTGGGAGGCTCGAAGGGAAGACGTGGATGTAATAGTCAGTCTCACTGGTTGGGAGGAACTGAGTGTTTCCTTATTTGTTTTCTGGCAAAGCACACACACTGATAAGTATTTATACTGAATCTTAAAAAAAAGAGTACACAAAATAGTTCTCGACGTAGAGTTTATTTATTACAGATAAGTGTTTGTACCGATTGAAAGAAATAGTCACAAATATATGTGAATAATGAGTTTATTTATGTTAAATTTTTGAGAGAATTACTGATCGTTGTTTAGAAAAGTTTGATCAAACTTGCTATCATTGTTTTTATTAAGGGACGGAAGTCCTCTCATGCGATCTGTGATTACAGTGTTAAATGAAAACACAGTAAATAAATATATAGTGGCGCACAAGTCAAATGTCGACTATTGGAGGAAAAGTGATATTACAAACCAGAACGGGATGATAGAAAACAATGGTTGCCTTCCCTTCAATACCTAAAAAAAAAACTTCACTAAAATTGAAGAATCGATTGAATATTAACAAGATTCAGTCTTAAAGTTCCATGTAGAACCTAGGATTCGAAAGAGAACGTTTATGCATTAAAATAAACCCTCATGTAGGTAACTACAAATATAAACTACAAATATAAGGAAGGAAAAGAAGAAAAATGAAACAAAAGAAGAAATCCCAGGCAATATGGCAAGAACTGTAAATCAAAAGAGGGCTCAGACCTAATGTAAGAGTTGGTATGGGTATAATATTTTCGAACACGGTAAGGAAAACGGGTTAGTATTCCACATCAAGGAAGAAACCCCATCGAGATAACATTCCTGGATATCCTATTGCAAACCCAGAACTAAGATTTTTTAAAACCGACCCCCTTAATTATTTCATGGCCACAATGGCTAATATCTCAAGATTTATTTTCGAAGAAACATAAACTTGAATATGGCACTAAACATATGTATGATGTAGTGATAAAGAATGATATATATAACCACTATAGATTGCGCATACACCCGATACTATTGTTGATACACTTACACAAAATCCCATGAATTCCGAGAAGGCAGACAGTCGTGCAAGAAAGGAATGCATACAGTTGTTCGAATTGGAATGAAAGCATTCAACTTTATATTACAAATAAGGAGGACACAAACCATTATAAAAACTAGTTCATAACTTAATTAAGATCGCTGTCCACAAAAATAAATGAAGTTGTATGTTCGTAGGAAACCTGTAATACATCATTTAATTAATACATCAATAATTACAGTTGATCTGTATTCAAAGTTAATGGTGGCAGAGACACTTGTTGATAATAATTTAACAGTTACTTGTCTAAGAAAGAACTATAAACTGTCCATAATATTAATAGAAGCCAATCCAGAAATTCAACTAGGGAAAACATTATTAATGAACGTGCACAAGTTAATAAGGTAAGTTATGAAAACCTAGAACAAGAAATACTACCAAGAATTAAATGTCGTTGCAGGCGACTCTAGAGACATAGAGCGGAAGTTGAGAATGGCAATGAATTTCTCACCTATAAAGAGAAACAAGAAGTTATTACACTAGTGGATGTACCCATGCTAAGAATAAAACAAACATGCAAGCAATAATCTTTCAATTCCAATTAATTTACCTGTGCGAAGAATAGATGCAGCGAAAGAAAGCCCTGGAGGAAGCACGAGAGTTAGCGACATCTTAAGGATGATAGAAAGAGAATAAAAACTCAGACCTTCTAGAATAGTGAAATTACCTGAAGCGTAGGTTCCGAGTGACAACAGAAAAAACCCTGTCATTTAGGAGAATGAGTGTCATGAAAGACCATCGTCGTAATGCTTGGAAGGTTGAACATAGTGTTAACTTTGGTAAACACTATTGAGTCAATGACTGGCAAGGTAGGTAAAAAGACTAAAAGCCGCTCTTACCCAGTGGAGGAGTCGGTGAAGCAAGTCAAACCCTAACTAGAGGAGGTAGGGTAGCATGACTTGTAGAGTTGAAAGAGATGGTTCTGATGGGAGACTAGGAGGTAGTGGCTGGCATAAACAAACCCAATCCCTCATCACCATCTGATTTAGCGATTGAAATCAGATGCTCGTAATTATCCCATCTAGTGTCCTAGAGGAATGACATGGCTGTTGTTTCCATGAACCTCCAACAATTGGAATCCACTATGTGGTGTCATAACAACAGACCATAATAATTGAATTTTAAGTATACCTTCGAAATCATGTATTGTGACTTACCAACATTTAAAAATAATGTAATCCAAGGTCTATCAACCAGAACATGAATGTAACATAATTCCAAGGATTGTAAACCTATATATATATATATATATTATATTTATATTGGCTTAATTATAATTCTTTTGTTCTTGGCTTCTAAACCTTAGATTACATTGTGTGTGTATACATATATATATATATACATGCACACACACAATGTAATCTAAGGTTTGGAAGCCAAGAGAAAAAGAATTATAATTGAGTAATGAGTAGAGTAAAGTCCTAATGCACTCTTACAAGATTCAAATTACTCCTTTGTAACAAAATAAATGACGTGAATTTCCTTGAATAATTTTTATTTTTTTATTTTACCTTGCTAACCATTGATGAGTGTGACAAGTGGTATTAGAGCCTAGGTATCAATACTGAGGCCTATTTGGGCATTTGATTAATAATTACATATATGTTGTGAACACACACACACAGACACAGAGGAGGCATAATCTGGAGAGGAGCTAGAGATACGCCTACCTCAGGAGCCAATCCTGAGATGTGGGAACAATTAGATGCACATAGGAAAACCCCATTGTTGTGTTGCTGGAAACCATTCAAAAATTTAGGACTAAAATGTCCAGGATGTGGGCATTAAATGAAATATTGATGCATGATCAGGAGAATATCTTAAAAAGTAATTCTAATTTCTAGAATAGTCGAAAATTTGTACCCATATCTAGTGATAATGGCAAAGACTAGGAACAAAGACAAAGGGGTGAAAATGTTTTTGAAGGGTCCAAGCCATACTCATCAATTCGAAGGAGACAAGAGGGGGAATGAGGAAGAATCTAAAAATGTGATAGATTACCAGAAAAATAAGAAACATAAAACTAAGATGAAAGGAGAGTTCAAAAAGATTAAGCCTCTAACTTCTGACGAGGAAATGGAGGAAGCCGGTGAGCTTTAGTTGATCATTATTAATAAATATTTCCAAATTTATGAATATGATGATAATTTAAAAGTGAAATTATCCATTTATCAACATCAGGAGAAGGTTATGTTGTGGGGGAAAGAGGTTGAGGTTGTCCATATAATTACTGAACAAGAGGTGAATTATGGGGACTTTCACAAACATTCCAAGGAGAATTATTTGAAGGAGCCATTTCATGATGATAAGACGAAATAACTTCCTCATCTTTGGTTGGGAAAACTCACTATGGACGATTTTGTAACCAAATTCACGTCTCTGTTAAGGTATGTATCATATGAAAAGGCCAAAGTTTAGTGTTTTATGAGAAGCCTACTAGTCTTCATGAAAGAACAGTCGTAATTTGACAATCCCAACATTATGGACGAGGCCATTAAGAAAGCACTAATTTGTTATCAACAGATTAAATCAAAAGGAGGAGGTAGTAAGAGTTGGGCTAGCAAAAACTCATAGAAAAATTTTCAGCATATGAAAATGTGAGGACTGGAAACATTAGGAGTCTGTATAGGAAACAGTAAAGAAAATTTACTAGAAGGAATCAACAAAAAACTAAATTACAATAGGAAGACAAGCAAGTGGAAGTTTTCGGTAAACCTGAGTTCAGTCGACAAAAAAATCCTCCACTGTAGTGTTGGGGTTGCAGAGAGCCTAATTATTATAAAAACTGTCCTCACCACTCTAGGTCTGAATAAACTGCCAACATTCAAGAGGCCTCTATGGTTGGTTAAGTGGAGCGCAACATACCAAGGATTACTGCAGCTCTAGATGATCATCAAGATGAATACCAGCCTTCTATGATCAAGCTTTAAGGTAAGATACATAACCATGTTGTGTCCATTTTCGTAGACCCAACAACCATTTTATGTTATGTCAGCCCCAAGGTCATTGAAAAATGTCAGTTACAAACTTGTAAATTTAGAAATCTCTGGTTAGTGCAATTAACAATAGGGGCAAAAAGAAGGGTGACAGCTAAAATAAATGATTTTTCTATTGAGATATAAAATCAACAAATTAATGTAAATTACCTTTGGGGTCTTATGATGTTTTAATTGGAATGGATTGGTTGGAAGATAATTGGTCATTAGTAAAGTGTAAAGACAAAACTATCAATTATCTCAATCAAAAGGGTGTTAGGTAGGAAATTCAAGGTGCGAAGAAACCCATAAATCCGTGACCAATTACTACCTCCAAATTAGGAAAATGTATTAGGAAGGGTTGCCATATTTATGTAGTGCAAGTGGGTTTTACTAATTCTAAAAGTAAGATAGTCTCTTTGGAAATCCTTCAAATCATTCAAGATTTCACTAATGTGTTTCTGGAAGAAATTCCAGGATTACCTCTTAAGCGAGACATGAATTTCACCATATAATTGATTCCAGGGGTTACACCTCTGTCAAATACCCCTTACCGAATGAGTATTCCTTATATAACTAAGCTCAAAATACAATTGCAAGAATTAACCGACAATGGATATATCCGCCCAAGTGCATATCCATGGTGAGAACCCATTTTGTTTGACAAGAAAAAAGATGGTACTCTTAGACAACGATTACCAACAACTTAACAAGCTGACAATTAAGAATAAATACCCATTACCCAGAATCAACGATATTTTTGGCCATGTCAAAGGAGATGCAGTGTTCTCTAAGATAGACTTGCGATTGAGATACAGTCAAATAAGGGTGAGGGAAGAATACATTCCTAAAACCGCGTTACATACTGATTAGGGCCATTATCAATTTATGGTTTTCCCCTTTGGCCTAACCAATGTTCCAACAACTTTCATGAGTCTAATGAATAGTGTATTCCACCCTTATCTTCATAAATTTGTTCTAATTTTTGTTGATGATATTCTTATATTTAGAGGAGTATAAGGATCATTTGTGAATAGTTTTGCAAACATTATGGTAACATCAATTGTATGCTAAATACAGTAAGTGTGATTTCTTTAACGAGTAGATTCAATACTTAGGACATGTCATATATGCAGAATGGATAGTGGTTGATCCTAAAATGATCAAAACCATTATGGAATGGTATGTTCCTGCTAATGTTACTGACATCCAATCTTTTATGGGCATAACAGGATATTACCGCCATTTCATTGAAAAGTTTTCTAAAATATCTTATCCTATCACCTCCTTGAAAAAGAAAGGAAATGTTTTTAAGTGGACTGTTAAATGTTAGCACAATTTTGAATTACTAAAGCATTTGCGGTTGGACCATCTGCTCTATTAGTTCCGATGATTCTCGGCTTCTCCAGATCAAATAGGAGACGTCAATCCCAAAAAATGAAGGTATTCGCAACGCATACCGAAAGGATCGAAATTGACCATCCATCATGCATGTTTGCTTCATCATGCATCGTTTTGCTATCTCTAATGCAACATATATAAGGCATCCACAGACAGATCTCAATCCAACTGGGAGAAATAGATGCATCCTAACCACAGATCTAGTGCTAAAAATAGCAGACCCAGAAAAGGAGTTCATCGTTTGCACTGATGCATGTTAAGAAGGAGTTGGAGGGGTGTTGATGGAAGGAGGAAATTGAGTTTCATACAAATCCTGAAAAATAAAGGAGCATGAGCAGAGGTATTTTTCTTATGACTTGGAACTAACTGCAATAGTACAAGTTCTAAAAGTATGGAGACATTATCTTATGGGAATTTCTTATTTGTTTGTTAATGACTGATCATAACAGCCTAACTAGTTTCTTTAAGGAACCTAACCTCAATGTTCATCAATCTAGGTGGATGACCTTTTTGAGCAAATTTGATTTTGATATTAATCATCTAAAAGGAAAAGAAAATCGAGTAGCAGATGCACTAAGTAGGAAGTTGCATCATGTGTCTGAGCTTTGGTACAGTCAAGTTGAATTTAATATTTCTAGGTTGATTAAAGAGGTTGCGGATAAAGATCTGGAATATTTATTCTTATGGCAGAAAACCAAGCAAGTAAACAAAACAGGACAACAAATTGATTATGGCATAAATAATGATAATTTACTAGTTGTTATAGGAAGAATATATGTTTCGAATAAGGTAGTTGTTAAACAATTAATATTGGATGAACTTCAAAAAAATCCCTATGTTTCCGACCCTAGATATCAAAAGTTATTTTATGTTCTTAAGAAAAAATTCTTTTGGTATGGAATGAGAAAATACATCATGAAATGTTTCATCAAATTTCTGGAGTGTTAGCAAGTTAAAGTTGAACCCCAACACCTGGTTGGACTGCTTCACCCCCTACCCATTCCCAAATGGAAGTGGGAGGTAATTACTTTAGACTTCATCACTAGGTTTCCTAAAACTAAGATGTAATATCCCTCCCTTTAATAATAATAATAAATAATAAATAATCAAAATAATAATATAATAATAAATGATAAATAATAAATAATAAATCATAAATAATACAAAATAAATAATAATAATAATAATAATATAAATAATAAATAATAAATCACTTAATAATAAATAATAAAAATTAATAAATCATAAATGATATTTAAAAATATACAAGAAAATAAATAAAAATAAATAAAATAGTAATAACTACACTAAAACTCTAAATAAGAATAAATAGTAATAAAACAAAGAAAGCAATAAAAAGAATCTGTAAAGCTATCAAAAAGAGGAAAATAAAACAAGAAAGCTAAAAATCAAAAGAAAAGTAAAGAAATAAAACAAGAAGGCTAAAAATAATCAAGCAGCTTAGCATCATTTCGGGAGGAAACATGGGGGGCCTATACAGTTAAAACTGTCATATTATGGGGGCAGATCGGCATACCTTAAGGTTGCTTCCACAAAACAAAGGATTATTGATTCTTTTAGATTATCATTCTATGGTTGAATTTGAGAACGACTGTAGCATTGCAAATAATGAAAATTTTCATTAATGGGCGGCAAAACTATATACGAAGCTATATAATAAGCCTAGCAATGGACTTGTCTGTAAATTTGTAAGTGTATATCGCAAGATTGTAGGTGGCTGACTGTTTCAAATCACAATATGAGGTTGATCAGTATGGGCAGATTTCTCGACAAGTTTACAATTTTCTTAGGCAGGCAATTTTATGCCTAATTGTATTGTAATTTAAAGGATTTGAAATGGTGTTTCCTTCGCGGGTGCGCTTGCAGGCAGACCATATCATTAATAAAATGATTATGTTTTTTGTGTTGGGGAGGAATAACCTTCCCCGTCATCCGATCCGGTTCTGGGTCGGGTGGCAGTGTCTTTTCTTTATGGTGTGGAATATTTTTATGCTTGCATTCCATCATTCCGAAATTCTATCTTTCATTCTCTTGGGAGAATGGTATACTATGACTTAGGAGCACTAGCAGTAGTCATTGATTGAAGGCTCGGGGGTGGCGAGCTGTAGCAGAATCCTACACAATTGAGCCTACGGTTGGGTGGAGAGTCGTCCCCAAAACCCTGTTGCGTTAAGCCTACTTCTACCACAGGTAAGCACTCTTCATAGTTTAAATTTAATGTTAATAAGTTAATTAGATATATATTTTGGGCTGCTACATAAGAAGCGTAATGATTTAATCATGGTGATAGTAGAAAATTTAATTGAAGTAGCTCATTTTATCCTTGTTCAATCAACATACAAAATTGTGCAAATTGCAGATGTATTTATGCAAGAAATATTTAGAGTACATCGGTTGCCCAAAGTTATGATATTAAAGAGAGATGTGAAACTTACATAAGATTTTTGTAAAACCCTCTTTACTAGCCTGGGAAGTCAAGTTAAGTTCATCACAACATATCATTCGCAGATTGATGGACAAACAGAGAGGGTAAATCAAGTTTTGGAGTATATGTTGTCGATGCATGTAATGCATCACTCAAACAAATGGGAGGAGTACCTCCATCTAGTGGATTTTACATACAATAAAAATTATCATGAGTCATTGAAGATGTGTCCCTTTGAAGTTTTATACGGGAAAAGATGCAAGATGCCCATTAACTAGAATAGTCGAGAGGAAAAATTCATGTTCGGGCCCGATATGTTGGAAGAAATGAAAAGTATTTAAAAAAAGGAACAAAATAATCTAAAATCCGGCTAGGATTGATAGAAGTTGTATATTCGAGTGAAGCCAAAGAAAAGCATCATGAAGTGGAAGAGAGGTGTGAAACTGGCCCCATGATATTGTGGACCCTTCCAAATTCTATAAAGGATTGGACCTGTTACATACTAGTCGTGTTACCGAGATATATAACAGTGCATAACATGTTTCACGTATCCTTGTTATATATACATACATATATATGACTCTATACACAATTAACTTGCGATAAGTGCACATAACAATATTATTAATTAATGTGTACATTTGTTTTGAAATTGAATGAGATTATAAATATGTACAAGTTTTAATATTCTATGACATTCGAACAAGTAGAACCAGACGAAGAGTTCTTGGTACAACCTCTACATATTCTCGGTCGGAGAGAAACAACACTATGGAAACAAGCTATCACCTAGGCTAAAGTGAAGTGGGGGCACATTAGCCCAGAAGAATCCACATGGGAGGATGAATGTTTAATGTGGGAATCATACCCTGACTCGTTCTAATGGCATGAGTAAACACTGAAGATAGTGTTTAGCTCAAGCTAGGGAATATGTAACGCCCATGGCCATGTAAATAACTACAATTTACTTTTACTATGCAGGACTTGTTTTTTTTTCTCGGTAAAACTATTCTATTATATACAAAAACAGAGTACAAATACATTCAAACTGTCTAGAAGATCCAGCTGCCTGGAAGAAATGGCAGCATGGAACAGCATCTGTCGCAATAGAAGAGGATGAACCAGATTACTAGTCATTCCCACACAGGGGCGAGAGCAAACAAAAGAGCAATCCCGCGCAAGGGAATTCAAAAACTTTTGACACTGAGTATCCATCCATGTGTTAAAAAACCATCCTTGAACAACAGCGTTGGCACAATGCCACATTGACACACTAACACAAACATTTTGACACGAAGACAAAGCCAAAAAGGAATGGGCAAAATCCCTTCTGGGTAGTGTGACCTAAGACAGAGCAGCAGTTATTCTTCTGGAACCTCCTCCACAATCCTGCACCAACCATATTCCTCCGTATCCTGAGCTTGGACCTCGTTCGCAGTAGTCATGACAGGCTCCGTCTGGACGTCCTCCTTCTGGATGTGTGGTATTTCCATTGCCTTCCCCGGATCTGCAGAGGGTGTCTCCATAGCTTTCGCGGTATCAACTGGTGACGTCATCTCTCGTTGAGCACTGGTTTCGCCCTCGTCTTGGGCTTCATCAATGAATAGCACTGAGACATGGGCGTTGATCCAAGGGCCGTTCAAAGGGCTATTGAAGGTGAAGACTGTTGAACCGAAAAAAGGCGAGGATGAGGACCCAGGAGAGCTGGCTTCTAGGTGTTGGCTCTGCGTAAGAAAACTTGCACCTCCAGCATGAGGGCAATGGCAGTGGCAGTGGCAGTGAGGAAAGGTCTCTGCATCGACTGAAGGGCACGAGGACCCTCCTCGGTTGGAGCCTCGATGGCTAAGCATTCGTTGTCAAGGCCTAACCATAATAACAGAGTTGGGTAGAGCTGAATTGGGATGTAGAGAGCCGAGAGAATAAAAAACAGGCTGAAAATTTGCAATTGAGGGGATGGCCTGAGAATTCAAACCAGGGCTTAAACTCAACAGCACCAGAGGCAGCAGTAGAACCCCAAACCAAACATGAATGAACATGTTAACGCCTGTGCTGCCATCATTAATATTGTCGCTGCCCTTGCCTCGAAGTGCTCCCGCCATTACTATGGTATTCATGGGAGCCAAGGAGCCAGGCCCTGTTGCGCAGTCGAAATTGGACAGAGCGTAAATGCTCCTCTGCTGTCGTCCTTTATTTCTTAACCAACGCCATCGAGAATGTCCCTCTCCTCCAGTGTACAAATCACCTCTTCGCATGGCGGGCAGGTGGCCTTCCTTGTACACCCATCCCATCGCTTTAATGTCACCTTTCAGCACCCGCATCCGGGGAGGCGGTATCATTTTGGACCAGGTGATTGCATTCCTGAGCCTATTCATGATTCTTTAAAATGTCTAGAGTTCCTTCTTGAAGAGTATACTCATTTTCCACACCGATATTGGCCATAAAGTCAGCTACCTTGTTGCCTTCCCTTCTTATATGATTGAAGGTGATGGCCCTGTTACTGAGAAGCTCTTGCTCCATGGCTTCCAATCTTGCTTTAAGCCTCCAACTAGTGGCTATTTTCTTTGCATGAGAGCCATTTAGGAGGTGTTTGGCCATTTTGATTAGGATCTGAGAATCTCCTTCCACCTCTAGGGGATGGAAGTTGTGATGCCTTGAAAGAAGGAGACCTTTCCATAAACCTTCTAACTCAGTCGAGTTGTTGGTATCCCACCCAATGTTTCCATAGTAGATCTGAAGAGGCGTGCCAATATGATTTCTGAAAATTCCACTGAAACCTGTAGTTCCAGGATTTCCCTTTGAGGCTCCATCAAAGTTGAGCTTGAAGGAGTGCTTTGGAGGGGTAGTCCAAGAGACCTTTTTGGTGCTACTGCTTTTAGGAGGGATTTTGTTGTGGAGTTTCTGGGGGAGGTGCATATTCCAATTTTCCCAGATGGCTTTCTCATTGTCTAGTGTTGGAAGGTCTTCCATAGTCCAAGATCGGAGCATCAAAGTCTCTTCTAGATTCACACATAGCTTGCTCTAGATAATTTCAACCGGGGAAAACTGATCTTTAAATATTCGCTTCTTCCTTTCTTTCCATATGTTCCATAAGAGCAGCCCAGGGAGAATGCTCCATAAATGGTTGAGGATTTCACTTTTGTATGGATTCATTTGCCAGTGTCTTAAGGAATTTACGATATCATTCGGAAGCCTACATCTTTTTTGACATCTAAAGCTCGCCTTCTCCCACAACTGATTGGCCAAGGGGCAAGCGTCCAAGAGGTGGTGGATTGTTTCCTCTTGAGATTTGCAATTAACACAAATGGAGGGGCCATGATAGTTTCTTCGTCTGATTTTATCCCAGGTGAGAATTCTCTGGTGTCCTACCAGCCATAGAAAGAGGGAGACTTTAGGCCATGATCCGAACCCCCCAGATTTTGCTCCAGATTGGGTCAGGGGGGTTGGGTTTGTGCACATGATTTTATAGGCCTCGGAAGTGGTAAATGCACCTTTAGGCTGGTAACCCCATCGCAGAATGTCCCTATCTTCTGAGTATCTAATGCTCTTTTTGCGCAGTTCCTTTTCCAAATCCTCTGTGAATGGATTCTCCATATTTCTGGTAAGCTGGTTACCTTGTTTCCATTTCTTGAAGCCTTGCTCTGTCTCCTGAGACCAATACTTTCAAACCTTATCTTGTTGCTATTCCTCTCCAATGAAATTTGGAGGCAGATTTGGAATGCTGCTAAGCTTTAGCATTTGGTTCCAGGCATCCGTCCAGAATCGTGCAGTTCTGCCATTTCTTACTTCCCAAAAACTATGCTCCTGAATCAACTGGAAGTGTTGTTTGGCCGCGTTCCATATTAGAGAACCTTTGACATTGGGAGTGAATCTTATGAGCTCCTCTTGAGGCTTGTGATTGGCATATTTAGCTGTCCATATGGCAGCCCACGGTTTTTCTGAGGAAGAGAGCCATTGCCACCAAATTTTGGCATTCATGATAGCATTACTGTGATTTGGATCCCTCAGGCCAATTCCTCCTTTTTCCTTGGGCGTGCAGACAGTGGTCCACTTTACCAATGCCCATTTGCAGTTTGTGGCTGAGTTCCCCCAAAGGAAGCCTCTCTGAAGGTCCCGTATTCTTTTTAAAACCCATTTGGGCACCGCTAGGATAGAAAATAAGTAAAGCGGCATAGCCTGTAGTACTGCTTTTATGAGCACCACACGACTAGCCATGTTCAGAGTTCTATACGTCCAAAGGTGAAGACAAGATTCAAGCTTCTTGATGAGAATACGCCAGTAGGAGTGCTTGATGGCTGAGGCAATAAGGGGGGCTCCAAGGTATTTGGAGGGGAGAGTGGCAATGGGGAATCCCAAAATCCGGGCTACAGCATGCTTGACTATAGGCGAGGTGTGGAAGAAAAAGATCTGCGACTTGGAATTATTGATGTTGGTTCCCAAGTCCTCATAGAAGTCATTGAGCAAGGATTTAAAGCGGGAGGCTTCCTAGACAGAGGGATAGCCAAAGATCATGTTATCATCAACAAACTGCTGATGTGTTATAGTAGGGGAGTTGTGAATGGAGAGGCCTTTTAGCTGATCAGAGAGGTGGGTTTGCTTAATGTGACGACCCAAGCCTTCAGCCATTAAGATGAAGAGGAAGGGGGAAAGAGGGTCTCCCTGCCTTATTCCCCGAGTGGGCCTGAAGGACCGAGACGGGAAGCCATTCACAAGAATGGAAAAGAAGGAAGAGGTGGTAAGAATCATAATCCGGCGGGTCCACATAAGAGAGAAACCAAAGCCATTTAACATTTTTTGAATGTAAGTCTAGCTGAGTTTATCAAAGGCCTTAGAAAGATCAAGCTTTAGAATCATACCTTCCTGTTTTGAATGCTTGAGAGAGTGAATAATCTCATGCGAGAGGATAATGCCATCCAATATCTGTCTCCCTTCGACATGCCCTAATTGTTCAAGAGAGATGAGCAAGGGTAAGAGGGGTTTTAACCTATTGGTTATGACCTTGGAGATCACTTTGTATATGACGTTGCATAGAGCAATCGGTCGAAATTTGTCTGGGGTATTGGATTCCTCCTCTTTTGGAATAAGAGATATGAAAGTTGAGTTGAGAGATGGTAACAACCAGTGAAGAGCTCTCGATTCCTCCACCACTTACCAGACCTCAAGTTTTATCAACTCCGAGAAAGTGTGAAAGAAGGTTGTAGTGAAGCCATCTGGGCCAGGGGCATTGCCCTCCTTGAGTTGGGACATGGCAGTATCCACCTCCTGAGTTAGAATAGGTCGAAGAAGAAGCTCGTTGTGTTCCTCAGTAATAAGCTTTGGCACATTTTGGATGATTCTTTCTATAGCTGGTCGCCTATCTACTATGAGATCTTGATGAATGTCCTTGAAGTGATTTAGAAATTCCTACTCGATTTCTTCATGCTGTTCTATCTGTGCTCCGCCTTGCTTCTGGAGGAAGGGGATGTTGTTGTGCATTCTTCGTTGTACAATGGTTCGATGAAAGAACTTAGTATTCCGTTCTCCCTCTTTCAGCCATCTGATCCTGGACTTCTGCTTCAATAAAATCTCCTCATGCTTCCTCCTCTCTTCCAGTTGTTTATGGATACTCTGCTCCTTCTCCAGGGTCTCCTCTGTGTGACCTCCTATGATTACTTGTTGCTGGAGATTTGCCATGTCTGCATTAAAGTCCTGTTGCACTTTAAAGATGTTTCCGAAGGTTTCAGAATTCCAGCGCTTTAAATGTTGCTTTAGATTTTTTAGTTTATGTTGGAACTGAAACATTTTAGAGCCCTCTGGTGGGATGAAGGCCTTCCAAGTAGTTCTGATGAAGTCTTTGAAGTCAGGGTGGGAGAGCCAGAATTCTTCGAAGTGGAAGGGTCTCCCTGTGGTGTTGCTCGGTCATTGCCACTGGAGGGAGATTGGCCAATGATCTTAGCCTGAATGGGGGAGAATTGTTGCAGTTATATCTCCTCCTATGTGAATTGAGTTATCTGATATGAGGAATCTGTCAATTTTAGAAGCGATTTGGTGCTTCCCCACTCTTCTATTACTCCAAGTATACTCACCATTACAAAATTGTAGGTCAATTAGAGAGGTGTTATGGATGAAGTCTTTGAAGCAGGTAGTTTCCTGTTCTAACCTGTTTCTTCCTCCCAACTTTTCCTCCAGCGTGGTGATCATGTTAAAATCCCCTCCAATGATCCAAAGAGGATGCACTCTGTTGTAATTCAGAGCCTCTATTGTATTGAGAAGAGATATTCTATTTCTTTCTTCCTGCGGGAAATAGACATTGGAAAGGTGTCCATGAATATTGGTGTCTAAAATATGGAAGGTGGCCTGGAGGAAGTGGTGAGAAGCATGAAAGTCGGAGAGGGTTAGCACTCTCGTGTTCCATGCAATAGAAAGCCCTCCTGAAGCTCCTGAGGCATCCACCGCTACCGATTGACAACCTGGCCATGCTTTAGAAAGGATGCTTCCTAGTGTACTGATGTTACACTTGGTTTCTTGAAGAAAACGTATTTGCGGCTTTTCCAAATTTATCATATTTTTCAGTATTCTAAGTTTCCCTCGGCCATTGAGCCCCCTTAAATTCCATGAGATGAGCTTCATGATTCAACAATGGCGGAGGGTTTGTAATACTTTGTCAATTTTGCATACCTGCCCGAATCCACCAGGATTTTCCCAACTTCTGTTGTTCGCTGGAGTTCAGTTCTTCTTCCCCTTTTTTTGAAATCTTTTGTCTGTAGACCACCATCCCAGTGGCTTCCCGGCTGGATGCCTAGTTGTTTCTGCTGATATGCTCTTGAGATGACCACTTCCAGTTTGTTGAGTTGATGCTCTGGGATATTATCATAGTCCCTCTTTTTGCAGGTTAGTTCTAGCTATAGAATGTCTAGTCCTTCCATATCTATACTTTCTGGTTCTTCATCCATTTGTTGCACCTGACTGTTTCCTGCGGTGGATATGTCTGCCTTGAGATTGATCTGGAGTTCCATCAACTTCCATGTCATTTTCTTTCTCTGCAGGCTCCTTTTGGCTATCTTTAGGGGCAGCCTCAACACCCTTGAAGGGTTGTGACTCAGGAGGAGGGTCTGAAGGAGGGCGGTAGGATGAGGCAGCATTGGGCGAGGGGTTGGGCTTAGTGTTCAGGTGTTTCCATCAGAGGCTTGGGCTAAAAGTTCGAAGATGTTACTTGTAGCAGGGATAGAGACAGAGTCTAGCAGAGGTTTTTTCCCAGTCGAGGGCTTTTTGTTCGCTCGTTTACGGCTGGGCGCTTTGGCAAAGCCATCCTGGGTTGGAGTGTTGGAGGGGTCAGGAGCCCTAGTCTTGGCATTTAGCAGACAATCTTTGAATAGATGTCCATGAGCATGACATTTTCGGCATCAGAAAGGTACATGTTCATAGTCCAAGGGTTGAATCCATTCATGGTCATGATGAGAAAGACTTACCGAGTACGGCAGGGCTTGGTCCAAGTGCATGAAGACGCAGATATGAGCATAGGAAGTGTATCTTCGAAGCTTCGTTTCTTCCGCTGCTTTTATGTACTCACCCAATCCATTGCCTATGTCTTTGAGCAAGCTTTCTTCCTAGTATTCACCTGAAAGTGAATACATTCTGATCCATACTGGAGCCTACGTTAGGTCTTCTTTGTCCGGGTTGAATCTTGCTACCCAATCTCTTAGATACAGTCCAGCTGAATTGAAAAAGTATGGTCCTTCATCCATGATTTTGTACTTGTCTTCCAGGCATAAGAAGATCATCGTAAATAACCCTTTCAGTCCTAGCTACAGCATAACGTGGCCTTTAGGTTTCCATTTAGCTGCAATCCATCCGTATAGGGCTTTTTCTATTGGTCAGAACCCTATAAATTTCCCGATGAGAGCGTGATCCCTCATATATTGGATACGTTCATCGATCTTCTGTCCTGGTAACTCTATTCTTGGCCTTTCGGTAGCGATTGGTTTGTAGGTTTTCGAAGTGATATTTGGCCTTTCCTCTGGCTTGTCTTTTCTCCCAGGGGTATCTCCTTTCTTGTCTGACTGCTGATTAGTTGCTTTGTCCTCACTTTGCTGCAGGATCTCCATGTTGAGCGCCTCCTCATCGACTGATCCAAAGACAATAGGCTTCTCATGCCCTGGCGGCATGGCATTTGCATTAGGGGAGAGCAATGATGCTCCCCCCGTGGGGCATCCATGTGCTATGCATTTATTCTTCTTACTGCCCTGTCGAATGCAGCTGGAGGTCAGGGCCTGGGTGGATGCTGCGCTTGAGCCGTTTGTGTCATTTCAGAGAAGGGTCAGAACCCTAGCAGCAGAGCTCAGATCGCCTCTTTCCCGAGAGAGCATGCATGGGAGATCTAAGAAAGATGTAACCTATGCAGGACTTGTTAGATGAGGTAATTAGGAAAGAATCTTTAAAAAAATATATTATTTTGTTTTAAAAATTGTGCTTAAAGAAAAGTTATGCATAGTCACAAAATGACTAGAAGAATATTTGTAAAAATAAAATTTTGATTCTAAGTAGTTATAAAGTTATCCTTCCTTCCCTAAAGAGATGAGAGGAAAAATATTTCAGGAAAAGGGGCATGTGTTTAAGGAGTGCCTGGAGGAGAAAGAAAAGAAAATAAACATTTATGACACGACACTATCAAGAAATAAAATTGGTTTTTATGTGTCTTCTTGAGCTGGTAAAAAACGAGTGGAATCTCAATAAAGACAGTTTTGATTGGAATGGTAATCTTGAGGTTACAAAATAGTAATTGTTTGAACTTCTCTAGTAATTAGGAGACTCGGGGGAAGACCTGGACGTAACAGTCGGTCTCATTGGCTGGGAGAAATGAGTCTTTCCTTAGTTATTTTCTAGCAAAGCAGACAAGCAGATAAGTATTTATACGGAATCTAAAAGAAAAGGAGTAGAAAAAAATATCTCTAGATGTAGAGTTTATTTATTACAGATAAGTGTTTCTGGTGATTGAAAGAAATAGTCAAAAATATATGTGAATGCTAAGCTTATTTATGTTAACTTTTTGAGAGAATTATTGACTGATGTTTAGAAATTTTTTATTAAACTTGGTATCATTACCTTTATTAAGAGACAAAAGTCCTCTCATGCAATCTACGATTACAATGTTAAATGAAATCACATTAAATATATATCTATCTATATATATATATAGCAAGGAAATAGTGATACATCGAATGCTGGAGGAAAAGGTGTATTACGAACCAAAACGGGATGATAGAAAATAGTGTTTCCTTTCATTCAATAAATAAAACAAACTTCACTTAGATTGAAGAATCGATTGAATATTAATAAGATTTGGTCTTAAGGTTCTCATGCAGAAACTTGGATTTTGAAGGGAATATTATGAATTAAAATAAACCCTCGTGCATGTAATTACGAATATAAAGGAAGGATGAGAGGAAAAATGAAACAACAAAGGAAATCCCAAGTAATGTGGCAAGAACTGTAAATCGAAAGAGGGCTCAGACCTAATGTAAGAGTTGGTATGGGCATAAGCTTTTCGAAACCTTGTAAGCAAAATGGGTTAGCACTCCACAACATAACAAGCCAAAATATCCTGTTGGAAACCTAGAACTAAGAAGATTTTGTTAAACCAACCACCATAATTCTTTCATGGCCACAACAACTAATATCTCAATATTTATTTTCAAATAAAAATAAACTTGAATCTGGCACTAA
Organism: Pinus taeda; assembly: GCA_000404065.3. Taxonomy (NCBI): domain Eukaryota; kingdom Viridiplantae; phylum Streptophyta; class Pinopsida; order Pinales; family Pinaceae; genus Pinus; species Pinus taeda. The sequence goes on along the minus strand of APFE031004581.1, from coordinate 20,520 downwards.
ACGTATATATTTTGTAGTGATAGAGAACGATATATATAACCCATACAGATTTCACAGACATCCGACACCATTGTTGATACAAATATATCAAGAAATTTCATTACACAAAAGCGTGTGAATTCCGAGAAGGTAGACATTTGTCCAAGAAAGGAATGCATACAGTTGTTTGAACTAGAATTAAAGCATTCAAATTTATATTACATACAAGGAGGACACAAACGATTTTGAAAACTAGTTCATAACTTAATTAAAATTGCTTCCCACAAAAATAAACGAAGTTGCATGTTCCCAGGAAACCCTTAATACATCAATTAATTAATACATTGATAATTACAGTTGATATATATTTGAACTCAGTGGCTACATACACACTTTCCAATGATAATTTGATAGTTACTTGTCTAAGAAAGAACTATAAACTGTCCAAAAAAATAACTGAACTCAACCCAGAAATTCAACTCGGGAAAATGTTATTAATGAACACACACAAGTTAATAAGGTAAGTTCCAAAAATGTAGAATAGGAAAGTATGCCAAGAATTAAATTTCATTGTAGGAAACTCTAGAGCCGTAGAGTGGAAGCTGAGAACGGAAACGAATTTCTCACTTGAAAAGATAAACATGAAGTTATTACAATAGTCGATTTACCCATGCCAGGAATAAAACAAACATGCAAGAAATAATCTTTTAACTCCAAGTAATTTACCTATGCGAGGAACAATCGCAGTAGAAGAAAACTATGGAGGAAGCATAAGAGTTAGAAGCATCTTAAGGATGATATAAGGAGAACTAAAACTCATACCTTCTGCAATAGTGAAATTACCTGAAGTGCAAGTTGTCAGTGACAGCGGAGAACCCTGTTGCTGAGGAAAATGACTATCATGAAAGACAATCACCATAATGCCTCAAAGGTCGAACACAGTTTTAACTCTCATAAACACTATGATTCGATGACTGTGAGGGTAGGGAAAAGTAATAAACGCCACTCTTACCCATCAAAGGAGTCCATGAAGTAACTCAAACCCTAACCAGAGGAGATAGAGCAATGATAGTTGTAAATTCGAATTAGAGGGTTCCAACAAGAGACCAGGAGGGAGCGGTTGGCATAAATGAACCCAATTCCTCATCACCATTTGATTTAGGGTTTGAGATCAAACACTTGGAATGAGTTTCCCTACTGTCCTAGTAGAGTTGACATGACTGTTGTATTCATGAACCTCCAACAACTGGAATCCACTACGTGGTGTCGTAGCACCAGACCATAATGGTTGGAGTTTAAATATACCTTTCAAATCACGTATTGCAACTTACCAACATCTAAAATCAATGTAACCCAAGGTTTGTCAACCGAAACATGAATGTAATGTAATTCCATAAATTGTAAACCAAGTTATATATATAGATACAATGAAATCAAAGGTTTAGAAACCGGGAGAAAAAAAATGAGAATCGGGCAATGAATAAGATAAAGTCCTAACGCATGATTACAAGATTCAAATTACTCCTTTGTAACAAAATAAATGAGGTGAATTGCCATGAATAAATTTTTGTTATTATTTTACCTTGTTGACCACTCATGAGTGTGACAATAATACACATTTCATATTTGAGCCATGTTTTTAAATTGTTTGTAAATATTCAATATCAAATAAGAATCTTAGGAATTATTAAGGTAATTCACATTTATCTTTCCAGGGTAACCAATAATTGAAATAAAATGAGAATGTAATTCCTAAACATTTTTCATTAACTATTTAGAAACACTAATAGTATAACAATGTAGGATGACATAATTATTATAATATTTTACAGTAAATTTAAACATTATCTAATATATTATGTATGTAAATAAATAAAAATATAGTTATAATTATTTATTATACCCATTTTAATTTGGAAGACATTGAAAATATCAGTGGCCATTGATTTGGTTAAATACCATTGAAAATGATCTGAGCCATTAATCATGGATACTACTATGATATTATAGAAACAAATGTATGTATGGGAACATTTGAAAATTCCATGACCTTCTAGATGCATTAGATGACAATTCATTCGGTCATATTGTGCCACCTTTGTTGTCGCATTGTTGTCTTGGGCACTCTTCAAGTTTGTCAACAGGGACTCTTCATTGTTTGTTGGAATAATGTAGAAAGGATATGTCCAAATATAGTTGATGAGTTGTATTCTCATAGTTAGTGTTTGAGTCTACCTGTCATGAGTTGTGTCTTCATATTTTGTGTTATGAGTTGATGATCCGAATTCTTTAGATCTATATTGTCCTAGAGGTTGTCGATGTGTGCCTATATAATGTATTGGTTTTCCAAGCAGTTTGATCAATATAAAATTTGGTTTTATTGTTGTGCATCTCTCTGATTTTCTAATATGGTATCGGAGCTAAGGGTGGTGTAGGCTGAAATATATTCTCTCGAGAGATCTTGGAGGTTTTCTAGGTTGTGATTAAGCAGTGAATACCATTGAAACGTGCGGTGGCCGCATAATTTTGGTGCGGCGAGTGTGAGATATGATCTCGAGAGATCTTGGAGGTTTGCTTTGTTGTGGTTAAAAAGTGAATAGCAGTGAAACCTGAGCTGACCACATAATTCTATTGGAGTGAGCATGATATCTTCTCTTGAGAGATCTTGGAGGTTTGTTGGGTTGTGGTTAGGCAGGGAATAATAGTGAAACCTGAGGTGACCACATTATTTTGGTGCAGTGATCTGTTGCGGTGTACTATTTGTGTGTGATCTGGATGTCATCGTTAATTACAGAGAAGGGCATGTAGTTCCTAGTGTCATGGCCATGTGGAAGATGGTGGTAATTTTGTTTACCCTATGTTTAAAAGATGAGTCGAGTGTGAGCTGCTGAAGAGTTGTCAAAGGGAGCCTCTGTAAACCCTTGTCGCAGAGTCTGCATACTGATTAAAAGAGTTCAAGGCCAAGCATTGTCATGGAATGCTTCACTTTTCACTCTCAAGTAATACTTTATTTTTGTTTCTCCTTTGAAGTTGAAGTCATGTAGTGCTATAAATATTCCATAAGGAAAGTTTTAAAGTTTTTTTGTGAACGTGAAAGTTTTATACGAAGACATAAGGGATGATTTTTTTTTTAATGGTGAAATATTTTTGGGTGAAAGCTAAAAATTGTAGATAAAAAAGTGTATTTTCTTTAAAAAAAGGAAAAGAAAGTTTTGGAAACAGTGTTTGGTAAAAAAAGAAAAAGAAATAAGAAGTAATTTGGGCTTTGTTTTTTATTGGAAGAAAGATTAAGTCTTGTTTTGTTTTAGATCCTGTGCATTTGGTTTTGGATATGGTGAATTTGGATGTAGATATGGTGAATTTTGGTGCAGATCTGGTAGATTTGGGTGCATTTTTTTTTATTGGGGACAAAATTTTTGTCATTATGTGAATTTTTTTTTGTTGAAAATTATTTGAATGAGTCCACAAGGCTTGATGGAGGAAATTATGCAAATTTGAAATTCAAGGTATTAACAGTTTTAGAGGGAAATAATTGTGGCCCATAGTGAGTGGGGCGTAGCCCAAACACACTACTATAGCTATTCCAGATATTTGGGAAAAAGGGAAACAAAAGCAAAGGTGTTGCTACGAATGTCAGGTAAGCACAACATCATTCATCATATTAGGGATTGTAAAACATCCAAAGAAACTTGGGATATTCTCAAAAGCTTGTATGAAACATCTAACACTAACCGGATTTTTTGCTTGAAGACCAAGCTTTTGTCAATTAAAATGGAGGCCAATGAAAGTATAAGCAATTTCATTTCCTGTGTCAAAGATCTAAGTGATAAGCTAGGAGACATTGGTGAAAAAGTGTACAATATAGACTTGTTCACCACCACATTAAATGGCTTAGTGCAAGATTATAAAATTTTTGTTTCAATTCTTTCAACTAGAGAGAAGAATACTACTTTTTATGAATTGACAGGTATTCTTCTACAAGAGGAAGAGAGAATGAAGAAATTCAATTTAGGCTCAAAAAATTTAGATTTAGCATTCGTAGCCAAGGGTAAGCAACCATAAAAAGGAAATCCATGGGACGAAAGAAAAGGAAGAGAGTTTCAACCAACACAAAAAGGTATGACAAAAGAAATGATGATTGTTATTATTGTGGAAAACCTAGACATCATGCTAAAGGTTTCTATAAAAGGAAATATAATGAGTCTAAGTAGAGAAAAAGAAGGCATAATGGTAACTTTGTGGACAAAGACACCTCAACCAATGATGGATTTAAAAATATCAAATTGTTTGCTTCTGATGCTACATTATCTACTAAGATTGATGATGTGAATGCTTGGTTCGCTGATTCTAGTGCATCACTCTATATGTCGTGTAATAAGGGTTGGTTTGATGAATATCATGAGAGCATTGATGGAACATGTGTTTATCTAGCAGATAATAGATCCGTTCAAGTTTAAGGATATGGAGTAATAAGTGTGATTTACCTAATGGAAAAGAGAGACAGGTCCATGATGTGATGTATGTTCCTAGTGTACAAAAGAATTTATTTTATGTTTCTACTATTTTTCATCAAGATCTAAAGGTGTAATTTGTCAAATCACAGTGTGTTGTTAAAGATATCCAGGATCACTACAAGTTTATTTCCACAGGTACCAGAGTTGGAGCCATGTATAAGCTAGATGTGACAAGGACTGGGCATCAAGCATTGGTATCTACAACAATGTCAACAGAAAAGTTATGGCATCAAAGGTATGGTCATTTATATCACAACGATTTAATGTTACTTCAAAGAAAAACAATGGTTGAAGGTCTTCATGTTATGAAATCTAATCATGTTGAATGTGAAGCATGTGCACTTGGCAAAAAACATAGAGAGGAATTTCATGTACATGAAGTAAAAAGGAAAAGAGAAATACTTGAATTAATTCATACTGATGTATGCGGACCTATGCAAACTAGATCTCTTGGAGGAGCATTGTACTTTCTTATTTTTTTTTTATGATAGATCTAGATACACTTGGGTCTATTTCATAAGTAATAAAAGTGATTCTTTTGAGCACTTTAAGGAATTAAAAAATGTGGTGGAAAAACAAACTGGGAAATACATAAAAATTCTCATATCTGATCAGGGGGGAGAATACAAAACTTTGTATGTTGATGATCTTATCATAACAGGAGGTGCACTCAGGTTGATTGAAAAAATTAAAATTCAATTGTCATAGGTATTTGAAATGAAGGATGTTGGTGAATTGCATTATTTTTTGGGTCTTGAAATTTGGAGGGAATCTGGTAAGACAATGATCACACAAAGAAAATATGCAAAGACAATCCTTGAAAGATTTCATATGTTTGAATGCAAACCAATCTCTACTCCTTGGAACAAAATGCCAAGTTGTATAGTGATGATGGATTTAAAGAAGTGAATGGAACTTTGTATCATCAATTGGTGGGAAGTTTGAACTACCTCACCACTACCAGACAAGATATAGCATATTTTGTCAGTGACCTTAGTGAGCCTATGGCTAAGCCTTGTGAAATCCATTGGAAAGCAGCAAAGAAAGTCCTTCGGTATTTGAAGGGAACACTTTATGTTCGTATTTGGTATATTGATGAATCTAGTGTTGAGTTGGCAGGTTTTTCTGATTTAGATTGGGCTTGAAATCCTGATGATAGAGGATCAACCTCTGGATATGCATTCAATTTAGGATGTGGGGTCGTATCATGGAGCTACAAGAAACAACCAATTGTTTCTTTGACATGCACAGAAGTTGAATACATAGCTTTCGCAAATGCAACTTGTGAAGCTATTTGATTAACAAGGATTCTTGAAGATGTTGGAGAAAAACAAAGAGGGCCTACAAGCATCAAAAGTGACAACCAGAGTTCCAAGAAGCTCTCAAATAATCCAATTGATCATGCCAAAACAAAACATATTGAAGTCCATCGTCATTTTCTAAGAGAAAAGATACAGTCAAATGAGATTCATTTAGTGTATTGTAATACAAGTGAAAATGTAGCTGACATCTTTACCAAGCCTCTTGGAAATATGAACTTTGAAATATGTAGACAACAACAAGGCATTATTGAAAATCCATTTCTCCATTAAGGGGGGGGATGTTGGAATAATGTAGAAATGATATGTCGAGATAGAGTTGATGAGTTGTATTCTCGTAGTTAGTGTTTAAGTCTATCTTTCATGAGTTGTGTCTTCGTAGTTTGTGTTGTGATTTGGTGATCCGAATTATTTGGATCTAGATTGTCCTAAAAGTTGTCTATGTGTGCCTATATAATGTACTAGTTTTCTAAGTAGTTTGATCAATAAAAATTTGGTTTTATTCTTGTGCGCCTCTCTCATTTTCTAATACTTCATAGGCCAGATAAGGCAACTCATTTCCATATAGAGACATTATTTATTAGATTCACAATTTTGAATTTCGAAATATGTATAATTTGAATAATTATTCAGGAATTTATTAGAACATTCAATGCTTTCAAATATGCATTTTAAATAACATAAAACTATAATCTCACCAAAAAATTATTGCCAAATTTCAACCAAAAAAACAAAACATAAAAAAATTAAACTATCTTGAAAAAAACATGTATGCATATTTTTTCTTTCTTTAAGTACTCCACTTAGTATAATTAAATTGATATATGTTAAAATATATGGGATAAGGACATCTTAGTATATATTTATAGGCAAATTTTTCCTTTCTCTATCATCATGAGATTTGAAAATGGTAGGATATATTCAATGGTACTGCCACAAATTGGAAATGCATGTGTTGTAACCAGCATAGATCCACCTTAAATATTGATCTAGCATAAGCCTAGAGAGATCTAATTTCTTCAAGTGCAATTTTTTTTATGAGCTTATATTATTTAATTGTTTTGTATAGCTATTCAATTTTTTTATTCTTAGATTTTTTGAAATTTTTATTACGAAAAACAACAAAATTTCAATTTTGATGATGGATGTATAGAGTTACACATCATACTACTATGTAAAATAAGCCTTTAAATTCAACAATTTTTCATCTATTCCTATCATACATTAATTACACAAAAATACCCTATTATTCATTCTTCCTGTCATCTTATCTAAACTCTACCAACACTTCTGGAATTAACAGTTCGCGGCCGGAAGTAATATTTGAAACCACGGTTCCATCGACGCTCAAAGCTCTGTTTGCAGCGGGGCCTGAGGTAGACGGCCACCTCATACACAAGTTATTTGTTTTCAATTTAAATGATTCTAAAATATATACATTAAAATTAATATAATAACAGTAGATTAATTTGCTACCTTATAGAAAATATTTATTGCTGCGTCAATTAATTTGTTTTTTCTTGAAACTATTTTGACAGATATCTACTTCCTCTTTCTCCACCTGCTCTATCGTGTGAAGGTCATTCATAACTGTTCCTCATCTGTGAATTCCTGGAAATAAAGTGCTTCTCAAACTTTTTTAGGTGGAGGCTCGTTTTTTGGTTCATTGTTTAGATTTTCTGTTTGGAATAAGATAGCCAAAATCTCAGCTGATGACAACAATAGAAATTCAGTTCCTAGATTAGCTCCAGGTTGTTGGGAGGTGATTAATGCCTCCTATATTTGATGTCAGTGATTTAATGAGGCTGTTAGATTCTCTATGCTATATAACAGGCAACCATTCGGATGATAGCTAAGAGAGTAAGAGGTTTTTGTGAGGATTTCATTTTGTAATCTCTTGTTTGATTAATAAATTGCTGATGCCTAACCCAGATTAATTAGGTGAACCACGTTAAATTCTTGTGTTTTATGTGTTTGATTTATTCTACTGTGTGTTTATTTGATTATGATGTGCCTCTGGATTCCAACACTCATAGAACATTCTATCGAAAGAATTTTATTTTTATGTAATTTTTTATTTTTTAAATTTTAGCTATGTTCATGTAATTGTTGGTGGCAAGATGGGTCACAGTTGGAGGCTGTATCTTATATCATTAGCTGAATATTTGGCAATGAGATGAATATGGTGTGGTCAATTATTTAATTGTGATTATTTCCATATTGCAAAATATTTAACAAATCAGTAACAACAGTGAATATTAGGAAAAAAATTGGCCCGTAGAGTTAAAAAATATTTTGAAATTTGATCGTCAAGAGTGGATCAATAGAACGTTCTTGGAACAATATTTTTTTTAAATTTGAGTTGTGTTCATGTACTTGCCCTGTGGCAAGATGTGTCACTGTCAGAGTGGGTAAAAGAAAAACATTAAAGCCCTACGACACCCTCCTTCACTATTGCATTCGTCAAATAGAAGCGCTTTCACTTCCTCTCGACATTATCACTTCTCCGGGCATGTCGTCCTGTCCACTTCAATCAACATTTTTTCACCAACTTCTTTTATTATCGATTGCGTCAAAGTAATATATAGCGGTTGGGTAATGTCATGATTCTTCGCTATATTGTCTTGTATGATTGTGAAATCGATATGACTGTTGGGTAATGTCATAAAGGTCGATTGATAGAAGAAAAATGTATCAAAGATCAACTCGAGTAGGTTGAGGAGACCAACAATAATAATTTCCCAAAAATTGAACAATGTAATTCTGTTTGTGTGTAGGAAGAACACTCTTATGATAAACCTCTCCATAAACCTTGATGTTACAAAGAAAAATTCAATGAAATAAGAAGAAACTAATGGGTACCAGATGTTTGGTATATTTGGTATTTTTTCGGTGTTCTTTGGATATTTTTGATACCCTACTAAATTATATAGTAAACTAATATTTTAATATTTTTTAAAAATTAATAAAAGAATTATTAAAATATATATAAATTATAAAAATAATAATGATAAATGAAATGAAATAGATTATTAATACTTTATATTATATATATAAATATAAAAAATATTTATAAATAAAAAGAGTAAATAAAAAAGAATATAGGAAAATAATTTATAATATTATTGATTAAAATTTATAAATTAAAAAAAAATGGGGAGGAAATTTTTAAAAAACAAAGAAAAAAACATATTCAAAATAACAAATATAAAATACATATGACATCAAATTATATATAAATGATTTTTTTTATATTTATAACACTACTATAAAATAACTGGATAAAAATAATGTTAAAGAATGAACAAATAAATAAATAAAAAGTCACAAAATTAAGTAAAAAATTATGGGAAAAGTAAAGGATACACGAGTGTTTTTAGAGAAATGCTATTCATAATATAGCTCGGTAATAATAATGATAAAAATACATTAAAAAAGTAAGAAAATAATGTAATAAAAGATGTATGATTTTTATATGATGTATCAAATATTATAGAAAAAGGGTTTGTAGAAGCATATTATTACAAGGAAACTAAAAAGTTTGTAGAAGCATATTATTACAAGTAAGGAAATTATGGAAAAAGAGAACAATGCATGTTAAAGTTTTTAGAGTAATAATGAGGATGAGGGTATGTATAATTACATCGATATGTGTTTTTCTCTACAGGCTTGAGGTGAGTAGACTTTGTTCACCCCAACCAATAGGAGCTCTCTGATTTTGTCCTCCCTCCTTTAATTAAAAACTACCACCTATCCACTTATCCACGACCTTCTAGACTATTATTGAGAGCCTGACAAAAACAACAGATTACTTAGTATCTCCCATGACATATTTACAGGTCTTTTATGTATCTTACATGACATATATGTGTATCTCCCACGATAGATTCACATTCGATTCACATATAATATTCTAGTTGCCTGCCTTCTTGTGCATTGAATAGCCATAGCCATCGAGCCATGCCCTTATTCAATTTCTCCATATCATTTTGCGTCTTCAAATTATCCATTTACTTTTGCCTATGTTGCGTTAGTTATTGCACTAGATTCGCATCCCCTTCAATTTATTAGCATGCCCTTCACTCATTTTCCTTAGTTATTTGTGCCTGCATTATGCTTAGTGCATTGGGTGGAGTTCCAAGTAGTTGAGTCAACTTCTAGTGGTAATATATGCTATTAAGGACTATATTTTTCACCAAACAGACTCATTCTAGAACATCCAAACAATGAGTAGCGGCATTTCAATGACTTCCTTTTGGAGCTTTCAGAATACAATATGCACATTTTCTGTGTGTAAACATGGAGCACATACTCTTCTTTGTGTTTACACTTTTCTTTCACCTAATTCTCCACCAACAATCCTTGAAACATTTCCCGGACTTGAAATTCCACCAGTCCCTACCGTTTTCCAATCCAAACAGATGCCCTTCCATGAAAATAAGTTCAAAACCTCAGAGTAAATCCCCTCCCCAATTCAATAGATATATTTCATATTCATGAAAGAATGGAAGACAAATATCCTCCCTTGCACTTACCTCCTTGGAAAATCCTCTTTGAGAAAATAATTTGATAGAGAAGTCAAGCTGCCTTTGGTCAAGATGTAACCATAAACGAAACTTCACGACGAGTTGATATCCTTTTATAAGAATTGAAGGAAATCTGCCACTACATCCTTTGAAACATTCGACATGAACAATTTGGACAAAAAATCCTTGAATACTTAATAACTACATGTATATATTTGATGGTCATCCTCCAGCCCCAACATGCATGTGTTGCCTTCCATTTGCCACCTCTACGAAATGCCAAATTTCTCAATTTATATATTGTGTGCTATGAATTGTATAGGGGTTATCTCTATTGTCTTTTTGTCACCTTTCACTATGAAAATAGTTGGCCACCTTTCTACATATTACTTACGCTTTCTAATGCCAGTTGTGTATGGTGTGAAAAATGTTTGACTTGCATTAGGAAATTAGAACCATGTGACTTAAAGGTAATATAAACCCATTATCTAGCACCCCATTTGTGATTATAGTATGATTGGGACACTTAATACTTATTTGCCTTATTTGCAGAGTTTATGGTTTCCCTATTTGGACCTTCTACGTTTTTCTAATGATTTATCTACAACAAAAAAACTCTATGTTTTTATGCCTTTGGTTGTGAATTCAACTTGTGACTGTAATTCAATGTGCCCCCCATAAGGAATATCCCTAGAATGTGTTCAATTATCATTCTACAACTTTTGTGGTTGTCTTCCTTATGTTTGAAACTTGATAGCTCGGTGAATCAAAGGATGCAAACACTGTGAATCTCATATCATTTGGATATGTTTTGAGATCATTTCTTGTACATTTTGATTCCTTATTTCACTTGTTCAGTTTTAGGGTTTTTCTTTGAACTTTGTTGTAATAGTCTTCGCCTTTCTCCCAAAATCATCATCAGTGAGTGAAAAAAATGCAGTGTCCTAAAATTGCGCCTTATAGATATTTTTGTTAATATCATTTTAATTCCTTCTCTAAATGAAATATTATTATTTTAAAGCATTGAATTCTTATGGAATATTTGCAATATTTTGGTGGTGATTTCTTGGGGTGGGGCAAATAGCCAAATTATCTTATTTAATCATTTTATCACTCATTTTTCCTATACTGAAAATAAGGGGTTCTGTTAAAATTATTCATTAGTAATAAAAAGGGCGAGGTATGAGTAAGTGAGATTTTTCTTGAATTTATTCTTTAATAATAGAAGGGGATGAGGTTAGAGTACATGATAGCAATTTCCTTGACTTATATCTCCTTTCCTGTTTGAAAAGAATTAAAAAATGTTCTGGAAGTCCTTATTAGTCCTAGTAAATAGCTAGCATTTTATTGCTAGATCATGTGTCATGTCCACATATGCCCTTGGATTTATGATTGTAATTGGCATCTTCCTTTATATAAGGCCATATTCTATGGCGATGTTCAAATGGTTCCATGAATTTGCATTCAATATTGTAGAATGCACTATTTATATCTATATACTTCTCGTATGATGGCTCAACAACAATATTTTCTTCAGTTAATTATTGTGATCATTTGAGGGTAGGGGAAACATTTTGTACTTGTTGTTTGATTTTTATGATGCCGCATATTATCTTGAAAGACTTCTCTTTTCCATTTTATTAATGGAAAATAGTGTTCATGAATGGATTCTGGCATGGAAGCATTGTTCTTTCAACTTCTTCCATATTGCACACCAATTCATGCATTGTTGTGAATGTGGAGCATGCTTTTTGAGTGCATTTAGCAATTTGTGATTTGATTTTTAGGAAAAATTAGTGTCCATTTATTTTTCTATATTGGCCATCAAAATATAGGATTTCTAGTTACATGATAGTGCGGACTTCACTATGTAGCAACTGATTCTTCACCACAAATACGTGACTAGGGCTTGTTGGTTTTTCCTAGTTATTCTAATCACGTTTTTGTGTTTTAAAAATATCATGCAATTTTTATGTTGTTCACATTTTTCCTGTCTTTGGGCTATCTTTTGCATGAAAACTAGATGAACATATTTTTGTGGACACTTTATTAGCAAAATGAAATGTCAACTATAATCATTGTATACTTTTTTTGCACCGCACTTCCATAATATTTAATTGATATAAATTCTACTCTCGAATTGATAGAATGTTTCATTTCACTCAGCTTTGTATGCTTGCAAAGAGTTTACATAACCTTTTTCAACAAAGTAGGTATGTTTCGACTAAGTAATTTAAGGGACTATTTGGATGCAAAACCTGTTATCAAATTTGGTGAGATCGGGGCAAAAAACTCGTTAAAGGTAATTAAATGTGCAAGCAGGATCCCCGAATGCAAGTATTGGAGATTCTAGAGATTACTCAACTTCAAGTTCCATTGTATTCTCTTCATCATGTGGTGTCCGTATGTTTTCCATCTCATGATCAGATCCATCTTCTTGCATGGAAATATTGTCAAACTTAAAGTCTCGATTATCTTATTTTTCACTAGCTTCCAACTCAGCCTCAACAAGGTAATGTGACAGTGAAAACTATCCTTCCTCTGAACCAAGAATATATTGTTATGAGATTTGTAGATGTAGTATTTATGCCCTCTTCACATTTTTAAAGAATATATCTTTTCCTTCAATGGTTTTGACATTGAGGAATATTTCCATCTCATAATCCAACTTGGCACCACTATCACTATATTCCCACAAGTCATGTGAAACAGTGCATATCCCTTCCATTGGGATATGGAATTCTAACTCTTAAGTTCAGAAATACAACCTGATAGGAAAATTTTCCTACCCTTCATCAGACTCCTCCTCTAAATCCTGTTCCTCATGGTCATGGACCGAATTAAGAGATGTTGGGAGGGAAACATTATCAAAAGCATAAGGGTTCCCTTCATTCTTACTCCCTTATTTTTGTTTTAGATTAATGTCCTTTGAATCATATATAAGTTAGTGCCAAATACAGTCACATCCATGATGTTTGGGAGAACATAGTGTTCATGCTTAGAATTCTAAAATTATTTGCATCACCCTCCCGAGAATAGGAAATCCCAATTCTTTGAGCACTAACATTTTCATTTCTTCTCATCTAAAGTAATTGATTTTTCTATAAATGGAAAACATGAGAAATCCCACAAAGTGTCAGGTTTTCGAATGAAAATTCAATAAAGTTTCTGAGCCAAGGATAATTCCTCTACAATTTCAAATGAGTGCCTTTGGAACCTTCCAAAAACAATTTCTAGATCAACACGACTTGCAAGAACTTCTTCCTCAATGGATTGAGGTCATTGCATTAACTCCTTCCAACTATACTTTCCCTCTTATCTCGGAAAATACCTCAAGTTTGTGGGAAAATCATTTTCATAGTAGCTGGAAATGATGGGATAGCAATGTAAACTTTGAAATAGGAACTATAAACTCAAAACATGAACTCTAGCAAAAAAAACCTCAAAAAACATGAAAAATAGTGCTAAAAACGAAAAGTGTGTATACTGGAATGATGTTTTTTTTTTATAGGGTTAATTTTCAACATATTTAATAATGAAAAATTTTGAGGAAAAAAACACAAATATGTTTTTGGTAGAATAACATTTTTCTTTTCCAGGTATAATTTCAACATCTTTTAGTAATGACAATAAAAATAAAACAATGGGATCTGGAACACATTAAAATTCCATCAGTTTTCATCCATGTTGTTAAACATATAATAACATGACACCAAAGATCGTTAAAATTCTAATTGTTTTCAACCACAACATTAAAGATACAAAAAAAATGGAAATTTTTCAACCATATAATTAAAAAATACTAATTTTCAACACATTTAAACCATGACATTATGAACAAATTACATGACTAAATGAATCAAAATGTCAATACTTGTAGATTGAATGAAACATAAATTATATATCTAAGTTATTGTTTCATTGTAGATATTCTAAACAATAAAAATCATCGTAATTAAAACATATAATCCAACAAACATAAAAATGGCTCATAACTTCATTTCAAACCATATGGAAATCAAAATGTTTAATTCAACATTCGATGCAAACATTAGTTATATAAATTGTCTTAGACAATTATTCAAAATCACTTGTATTTTCTTGCACACCACGAGAATTCACATCTTCAAATGAATGAATGGATACAAATGAATATGTTCAATATTCTTCTCTTTCATCAACTAGTGCCCCATCTAAGTCCACATGCATGCCCACCGTTTTAGGTTTCAAAATTCTTCTGGATGTACAACTAGTTTCAACAAACTCCCATCTTAACATTGTTCCTTCTAGTAAGAACCTCTTCAGAATCTCTATCGTCTTGAAGCGAGTAGTTCCTCTCTTTGTTAAATTGAAGTCATCAACAAGTATGTCAACATCCTCCAATTTTAAGAGGTCTGTGCATCAACAATTTATATTTTTACCCTTTCTTTTTCTCTTTCTGCCTATTTTTTTATCAACTACCATCTTTGTCTTGTCTACACGATTGAATGGGTGTGTATTTGTGTCATAGAAATGTACTTCAACACCTACAACATATTCATTTTCTCTAATGACCTTCATAACCTTAGCATCCCAGAATGGATAGCCATTGGGATCTCCATCTGCTAGCACTATGATCATGCAACCCTCCTTAATACACTGTACTGAATGGCTATAAAAGTGTTCCATGGCTTCACATTGTGCACAAGATCTTCTGGAACAAATATACATTTCTCTTTCCTCTACCTGTGAAGAATTAATAATACCTTGAGATTGTTGCTATTCAAAAATGTTTCTTTCCTCATGTCCATTTGACATTAATTTTATGGCCAAATAAATGGAGTTATCAAAGGTATATATTCATTTGTTGCTCTTGAAATGATATCACTTTGATTATTGAAAAAAGACTCCCACCAAACATAATCAATAATATCAATGTACTCATATGTATATCTAATACATTTTTTAATTTCTTCTAGGCAATCAAAATAATTTATATTTCTATTCTACATGCATGCATTACGAACTTCAACAAATAATTGTAATAATAATATATTTGATGTGAATTTTGGATGATTTGGAATGAACTTCAAAAATGTCAAACCTGATGACTATGCCCATTCTGCAGTAGTTGAATACTTCTTACCCCATACTAGTGTTTTCCCATCAATTTTTTTTATACGAAATTGATGTTGGAAGCTAATGTCATTAATTTTTTCAATTCATTTCTCCTCACCATGTGATCCCAGAATAAACCTTCGCATGTCAACAGTTTCTTCCAACATATCAAAAATAGGCTCCAGCATGTATGACTTATTAATACATTCTATTAATGATGGCAAGCCCCCAACTTCCTTCCTCCTCAATGTGGCTAAAAAACGGCTGAACATATAATCAATATGGTCATGAGTGTGCCCAACAAGAACAAAACCAACCTTTACCTTATCAAAAATTCTCAATTCAACAAGCATGTTTAGATATCCAAAAACAATCTGATTTTTGTTTTCATGACAATTGTTGTCCAATTGTAGATGCAAAACTTCAGGAAGATTACCATAACAATGAGAAAGCACATCATGAATTATGGTTATTGTCAGATTTGCATCATTATGAATATTTGGAGCTGTGAAGTATACCCTTGGCAACATTTTCCCATTGAATACCATACAACCAACCATGTGATACTCAATAAAATTTCGCTCCTGTAATTTTTTGGGTATGTGAAAAAAATGTGGTAGAAGTGTTTTCTTCTTGTCCATACCATCAATTATCAAACTAAAATATTTATTTGGATTATCATAACACTTCTTTCGATGCTTGTACATAGTTTTCCTTTAATTTGTTTTTTGTTTGTGATGCTCTTGAAGCGCTTTGACAATGGAATCTACACAACCTAAAAGAAATTCATTAACAAATACGTTTTCATAGTTGATGACTGTACAATTTTAAAAATTAATGTTATGAATGCTTAGTTATTTCTACCCCTTCACATTTATCCCTTTTCATTTAAGAGAAGCACATGTATTGCAAATCCCCATCCTTGTCTTCTTAGGAATACAGACATTTTTGAGTTCTTTCTTCCATATCTTCACAAAATATTGATATGTAATAAATCAACCATGCCCTTCAACACCTTTTGCATATTCTTTGTATAAGTTGTAGATTTCTCATCTTGAGAAATTATCTAGAATATGTATTGTCTCTGTATTTGGCATAAACTCTCCATGCTTTGAAAAGAAGTCTTTCATCCATGACATTACAGTATTTGATAATGTCCCAAACTGTCGCTATGATGTACTTCTGAATAAAATGTGGGAGCCTTTTCCAAATTTTCTTGGATTCTTGACAGACGAAAATTACCCATTGAATGAAACATTTTGAAATCCTTTCTACAGATAATAAAGATCCAATATGATAATCATAAATTGACAATGTATATTGCATACACCCCACTAAATATCAATTTTGAATGCTTTTATTCATTGACAAATATCTCTTCCTTTTCTCCAATGCAAGCTTGAAATATGTATGTTTCATTAAATCTTTTTGACAAAATTCATGTGAAGTGAGAGCACTGAGAGAACTTCTTCTCGTCATATATTATTCACTATCCCTTTTATAACTAGAACATCTTGGATTGACACAAAAAGGTTTGCTCCTACTCCTCCATACAGTATTTGCTGGCAACATCTCCATAATTGGATCATCATCTGTATAAGCATTTTCATCATCATTATGAGGAATATTATCCTCACTATGATCATTTGCGCTTTTGAAATACTGAATTGGGGGATATTATTCATCTTTCCCTTCTTTAGTTCTACCCTCATAGTGCTTAGAATTAGGACTAAATGGAAAATTTGACTTGATGTTTATTGGATATTCTTCATCATGTGCATTGTTAGTGTTGCTCTCATAGTCCATAGGATTAGGAACATGGAAAATGTGACTCTTTACTTATTGAAAATTCTTCATCTTGCCCTTCATCATTGTTACTCTCATAGTCCTTAGGATTACGACTAAGTGCTTCATCCTTCTCTTCGTCGCTACTTCTCTCATAGTCCTTAGGATTAGGACTAGGTGGAAAATGTAACTCTTGATTTATTGAAATTATTCATCCCGACCTTCATCACTACTGCTCTCATAGTCCATAGGATTAGGACTAAGTGGAAACCGTGACTGTCTATTCGTTTGAAATTCTTCTTCATGCTCTTCATCACTGCTTCTCTCATAGTACATAGGATTAGGACTAAGTGGAAACCATGACTCTTTATTTATTTCAAATTCTTCAGCATGCTCTTCTGTTGGAAATAATACTGAGAGGGGGGGTGAATTAGTATTATCTGGTCAATTTTTTTTTTTTCAAACCCAAAACATATACGCTACTTCAGATAGAGAAAACCGCGCATATATGCAACTGTAGATAAGGAAACCCGCGTATACCATACAGACTTATAATTTAAAATATTCTATAGATGTTGAACATTAATCTGTGCAGCAGGATAATATAAACAGTGACTAGGAATAGAAAAATAGAGCATAAGACAATCGCACACAAGAACACAAGATATAAGGTGGAAACCCAATGTGGGTGAAAGCCACCTGCTGCAATATGTATCTATATTTTCAATTAGAAACCTATTTTTACAATGATTCTGTACTAGTGCAGTCCTTTACCAGTTTGCAGGCTGCTACCTATAGAGAGCTACAACCCTCTCTCATTTTCCAGCTTCTCTTGGAAGGGAGCTACAACCCCCTTAGTTCTTGTACTAGTTGAGATACTAGTATGCAGGCTGCTACTTGCAGAAGACTACAACCTTCTCTTCCTTCCGGGGACCATGTTTCATAAATTTTCAGACTGGATCCACAAATAACATCAATCAAACATCAAGAATTTTTGCATCAACCAATCACCTTTTCACCAATCAAAAATGAATCAAAATAAATACTTCTCTGACAAATGTACCCATATCATAATAACAGTAATCACACCCCACTTCTGAACCCAGAACACTATAGCAATAAACAGAAGCAGCTAGATCATAAATCAAGAGATGTACGCTACTTCACTATTCAGAAACCTACGTACAGATATATAAATTCATTCTTTCAAACATTCAGATATTAGTTAACCCAGATTATCAGATTTATAGATCAAGCGTGTGCCACATATCACAGATCAAAATCATATAGAGATACCAC
>APFE031004565.1:0-18713 GCA_000404065.3 Pinus taeda | reverse complement strand
GAAACAATAACCCAATATTTCAGATCTTAAGATATTCAACCAAAAAGCATACACAAGCCAAATGATCTCCTTTGCTTTATATAGGCAAGCTCTTCCTCAAATCATGGACCAATACCACGGGCCAAAACCATAACAAACCAATACCATCAATTCAATACTAGGGATCAACACGTCTGTCGAGATGCCATGGTCCAAAAACCATAGGTTCAAATTCCAAGGACTAACTACCATGGACCAAAGGTAAGTTTTCCTACATGAAATAAACTTTTCTCTGCATAAAATTCCGTGAACTTTTCTCCACATGAAATAAACTTTTATAAACTTTTCTCTGCATAAAATTCCGTGAACTTTTTCTCCTACGTACTTCTTAATTCTCATCATATTGAGAGCCATGCCATGGGTGTTGCCGTCAAGTACAACATATGTAACATATAACCATACCAGAAACATAATGCCAACAACACTGACCTAAATCAAAATCAACAAGAAGTCTAAATGCAAATACACATGCATGTATTTGTGTTCCGATTTCTTAATGTGTGAATGACAAAAAAATGCTAAGTAAGAATCTGAATTATCTTTTCAAAGCGACAGTTAACAATTTTCTCTTCAAAAGACGAAAGGAAGATAATGACGACACTTTGCGATTTTGAATTGAAAACTATTTTTGACACTTGAAAAACTATTAATTCAAATCAAATACAAGAGTAAAAGTGTAATAGACCATCAAGAATAGTAAGGTTCTTTTCTTGACTGAAAACAACACTTGCAACACTTCCAAATCAAAGGACGACAGTTGAACTAAGCTACTTCTTTGTAAAGGAGAACTGTAAATGGCAAATAATACATAAAAAAAATTACAGTTCTTTGTACAATGGAGGCTGAATCATGCAAAGGAAGAGAGTTTCCACAATGGTATACTGATCACAGACAACAAAACTCCTGAATAAAACGGAAGAGAGTGAACAAAAAACCAAAATCTGGAGGCAGAAACAGTCTTATCTGATCATCGCACCTGTAACACAGGGAAAGAGTGATGCATCTCACCTACTGCACATGGGAGGTGTGATGCATCCATATTCCGAAGAGGAGAAGGTGTGATGGTCCAGGGATGAGAGTTCAACTTGGTTCTTGGTCACAGTTTGCAGCTTAGTTCAGGGATTTAGGGCGAGCTAATGATAGTCAGTAAATAGAAATCACAGGGGCCGATCTAATGAGGTTACTTGAGCCACCACCAAGGCAATTAGGATGTTTGTAGATCAATTTTTCAATTTATAAACAAAACCTAGAGATAGACTAAAGCAACATTGATCTACTTTGCACTTGCATAGCAATTGTAGTTCGAAGGCTAGCTGGCTTGACTTCAGGCTCCGTATGTAGTTTATAAAGCAAACAAATATAGAAAAGCAAACAAGCTATTCGGTCCCCAGTGGAGTCGCCATTTTTTTATCGGGAAATCTAGTTTTTGCGCAGAGCTGCTAGTCCCACTAATACGAGTAGCTATCTTAGAAACAAACAAGCTAAAGCCACTTTCGTTTTCCTTTATGAGAAGTAGATAGGAGAAGAGAGGAGAATACCAACCTTAATCTTTCGCTTAGTTCCTTTCTTGTTCCTTCTCCCCTCTGATAGATCTTTGCCGCTCCTTCCTCGATTACCCTGCTTCAAAGAGTATCTGTAAAGTCAAAGCAACATAGTACCTTCAAAGTACAAAGATCTACAATCATAAACAATATAGAACCATATATATTTTGACCACACAAATGCATATATCATCAAACATATAATAATATGGAGGAAAACTTGAATAGCTTTATTGATATAAAGATTAGAAGAGAGGATTAAAACCCATTGATCTGACCCAGCATCATCCTCCCAGCATGAAAGCCCTTCTTCACCTCATGAAAAGCCTAGATCACCCAACACTATGATGTTCCACCAAGAAACCAACAACACTTCCTTACGAGATACAAGATTTCAGCCTCTTGATCTCTGGGATGAGGAATCCATATATAGCTGTTTCCAGGGGGGTGAGTTAGCTTCTAGGATTTTGATTAGTGTCCTCTCTCTGATAGTTCTTGGTTCCACTTCGAGATTCATGATCTCTTACTCATCCCTGGGCAAATTCAAAGAGGCAAGTGTCACAGGAGAAGTTTCTGGAAGATTCCTTGATCATCCACCTTGCAAACTGTCTCTGCCATTTGTCTACTCTCGTCCATCACACCCTACAGATGCGATTTTGAGTATGCATCGCACCCTTAGCACTGAGTAGTTTGTGTGGTTTAGTTTTGACCAGTTCTGAGCAGTTTTCTGTGGAGAACTTCTGGGAGATGATGTAATCAGTTGACCTTATTCCTTTAGCGTCTGAAACAACACTTTTAGGGACTCAGAATCCCCTGGTTTATGGAAATATATGATTGGGGTTGCAGTGCCCAAATATGTCTATAATAGGATCTGGCTCCACTGGAGAGAAGATATGTGAAATTTTTTGAGGGAAGAAGTGCAGGAAATAGAGGGGCTTGGCAACAAAAACTACACAATTCCTTTGGGGTGATGGTAGTGGGTTGTAGGAGGCTTACAAGAAAAACAATGTGCATTTTTTTAAGGGAGCTGGTAGCGGGCTGCGGGATTTCTAGTGACAAAAACTGTGCAATTTCCGGGAGGCTGACTTGCTAAACACCTCTGCACATTTTCTGAGCTAAGTGGGATGCTAGGCAATTGATGGACTACTCATGAAATCTCTCTAGTTTTCTAGGTGAGCAGCTGGTTGGCTGATTAGGTGGATTGCTAGAAAAACTGCACAATTTTTTGAGGGAGACAGGGACAGACACTAGGTATATGTCTGGCATGTCTGTGAAATTTCCTCAATAAGCGGAGTGGGCAGGGTTTGTATCTTTTGTGCAATTTTTGAGGGGAACGAGTCCCGAGGTCATTGCCTGTTCAAAATCTCCGGCTGACCAGCTAGATGGTTGGTTGATTCACTTACGTGTAACAGAGATTGAGATTGATTGATGAGAAAATTTTGTGTTGTTCTTGGTGATAGTTGGTTTGATCGATTCCAGGATTGAGAAGTGCAGGTTGCCTAGGAGACAACCTCAAGCTCTATGAAATTATGGGCAACAGTACATGTTAACTAAGTGTTGACAATGTGCAATGGAGCTTAGCAAGGGTCTCATTGTTGGAGGGTGATCTGGTCGCCAGAAATTCAGCAAAAATACTAAGTGTGTGAGTAAGTGAACTTGTTCATACATGATCTTGTGAACACATACTCAACATGAATCGATGAGAAGACACCTCAAACCATCAGGACAACATATACTTAGTGTAATTGACTGACAATGTGAGCGACAAGTGCAACGCTTGTGATAGATCGTTTAATGACCATGATGATGCACACGACAATGCATACAACTTCATGTGTGAGTGTGACAAATGTTTACATAGCGAATACAACTTGTACACAACAAGCGAGAACTTGTGCATGAACAAAACATGGTTGCAAGTGTGACATTGTGATCAACATGCAAGAGGATGTATGTTGAATGGTCAAATGAGGAGGGTGAAAAGACTCAACACGAGCTCACGGGGTGAGCTTGAGTGATTGCAATCATCAGTAAAAACCCAAGGGAGGCTCTGAAATTAGATGTAGTCCAAAATTTTGGAGGTTGTTGCAGCCACTACAATGCTTGGCGACACACTAGTTGAACTCCAACTTCTTTGTTTTGGCCCATTGACATCACAAGGCCTTGGTATTTTATGGAGTATTGGCTCGTTGTGCGAGTCACTTTGGCTTACCTACTTACCCCATGGACAGACGTGGTTCAAATTTCGCCAACTTAGTCGAACACAACAACTAGGTTCAACTTAATCACAATGTTTTGAAATCATGAAGGGTAGGTTGGCTTGCGAGTTAAAAAAGTTTAAAGTATAAGTTTTCATCTCTAGTGTTTCTCCACTACCAGCAGGCGTGGAAAGTACCCCGATGGAGTCACTTAGGAGCACACACATTTCTCCACTCCCATTGAGCCTAGTTAGTACCCCTGTGGAGTTGCATGCTTCACCTCGTTGTGCAGGAATCCTTTCTCTTCTTTCACCTTTGTATTTTTAAGAGGACTATGAATAGGCACTTATTTAGTTTTGGGGCAGAAGAGGGATCCTGAATTATTGAGAGCAGAAGAGGTTGTTTCTTCAGAGAAGCATGTAAGACCTCTCACATAGGTTTTCTCGTTTAGATTTCCCCTTCTCCATTTCTACTATTTGGATAAGCTTTAAGACAAAGTAGAAAGATGAGTACAAGCATGGGGTTTCCCAGTGTGGACATGAGTTCATGGTTGGAACCAAGTTTCCCTTGGAGATGGCTCATATTTTCCATCAAGACTTCATTAGCTGAATGTTACAACCAAGCACAGAGAAGATGGACATAAGACAGACCAAGTGATGTAGTGTCACAAGACTATTTAGATCTTAGCCACATACTCATTCAAAAGCCAAAAATTAGTAAAGGGCATCACTTATTTACAAAAAACCAAAAAATACAAGGACACTAAAAAAAAATAATACAAAACAAAAATAGTAATCAAAGTGAAAAAGAAAAACAATTAGTAAACAGACTATGTACATGGTGTGGGGCATGACCCCGAATTACTGAAAATAATGCTTGAGATCTTAGCCGTTGATAGGGACATTTTCAATCCTCCCATCAAGTGATTGCATATGATATGTTTGTGGGCCAAGCTTCTCATGGACTGTGTATGGACCAATCCACAGGAACTTAAACTTCGTATGCTTGCCTTTGTCTTCATGGGGTTTATCCCATTTCAAAACTAAGTCACCAACATCAAAGTTAGCTTTCCCTATAGACTTCTTGTTGAACCATCTCTTGACACAGTCTTTTTTTTGCTTAGGCAAGAGACATTCCTTCTATAACCATTAAACCAAAAATAATTTACATAATTTGAAACTATCCACTAGACAATGTGGACAAAGAACAAGGTTGCTAACCGCCAGAGGCTAGTACCCCCAACCTAAAACAAAGACTCAACAAAGCCTTTTGGAAATAAACCAAAAAGGTGTTGAAAGGGAAGACGAGCTAATGATGAACCAAACAAAGCTCCCACCAAGATGCACTAAACCAACCGATTTAATCATGACCTTCCAAATCACATCTGGATCCAACAGTGGAGGAGAAATTCACTTTGAGAAGTTGTACTGAACTTAATTCCCTGGCGCCACACAACTGCATGCTCAATCTGGATCGTTGAACCCTGCTTCTAAATCCGATAGCTCAAAAACATATTGCTCAGCCCATAATGTTGAACTTTAGCTTGCGATATAGGTGGCATTCAAACTCGGCCCGTCGCCACACATCATAAGCTGAATGGGTTTGCTCCAAAAACTCAAAAACAACTTCCTGCTTGAGAGGGGAGCGATCAAACCAATACCACTTGGAGAGCGGTTTGACTCCTGGGGAGGGTGAGGAGGCATTTTACCGCATAAGGCCATTATCCCAACCTAACAAAAATTATCACTTCCGAGAAGCCGCACATTGGATAACGCCCTGTCCCAACGAAACTCTATGATAATTTCTGATCGTTGATTTACGTTGTGACATCCAAAGGATGAGATCCATATCGTACTGCTAATTGACCCAAACTTTACCATGCGATGAGGCGATTTACCACACCATCCCTCCTCTATGTGTCAGAAGGTGTATGGAAATGCTTCCGATATACAAAAACCACCTTTCGTTTGAGAGTGGTGTGATCACCTACAAACCGCTTAGGAATCATTTTTTCCTTCCACAAAGTGAAACCATGGGAAAAATGGCTGACAAAAAATCCTGAACCCCATTCATTCCCTCTGGTATACTGAGCATGCCATTCCACTCCTCCTTGTTGTACTATAGAGTGTGTAATCAATATTTGCATTGATCTTTTTAGAACGAAGCTAGCCACCTAGCCTAAGCCGTTAATTCCTGAAGTTGATATTACCAGTGCAGCTAAAGTCTGCCCTAGTCTACCTTCTACCTACATGTTTGACCAAAATGATAGAATCCAGTCAAGAAAAGATCATTGAGACCTTTCCTTTTTAGTTTTATCCCAAAACATTTCTTTGTCCTCTTCCGCTAGGTTATGACTAAGAGTTTTCATATTGCCTTATGGCATTGCTTGCCACCCTGTCAAAATTCTGCTTTCCTTGTAGCTTAAACCTTGGTTGGCCAAGAAATCTGCTAGTTTGTTAGCCTTTCTATGCACATGATTGAACCTAATTGAGTTAAGCCCCTGAAGGTGACCCTGAATTCTCTGGAAAACTTAGATTAACTTCCAGTGTTGTGAGACTTTTTTGGCTCTGATCCATAATTGATTCTTTTTACAGAGTTAATAACTAACTCATAGTCAACTTCAATGATCACGTTGTGGCAGTTCTCCTGCTTGAAAAAATCTAAGCATTGCTCCATCACCATTAATTTCGCCATATTATTGGTGGCTCTTCCTAAATGACAATGGAAGAGGGAGAGGATGTTACCTGCTTCATCGGGCAAAAACCCCCCAAAGCCAGCTATTCCGGGGTTGCTTTTTGAGGCTCCATTTGTATTGTATTTCAAAAAACCTCTTGGAGGAGGCTGCTAGTACTCCTTTTCAAATTCCATTTTGCTTGTTGTTCTATTCTGGCCTAGTGGGAAGCTCCCCTGCATACCTAACAACTTGAGAGTTCTTAAGTCTGCTCCTGAGGGAGGATTTTTGGGAAGATTCCTTACTGTTGAGCTGATCGTCTCCTTAATCTGTTTTATGATCTGATCAAACAGGCGAAGAGCGGGATTTTTTTCATTTTTGAAGATTCTCTTATTCCTTTCTTTCCATATATTCGAAAAAATAAAACTTGGCATCAGAGCCCAAGCTAGGTTGAGAATTTCATTATCCGAAAATTTTCTCCTCCATATGATTACGGTGTTAGTAATACTCTCTTTGTCCCTGTCAGACTATTGAAAAATGTTGGCAAAAGCATCCCATAGCCTGGAATTGAAATTATAGCTGTTGAGAAGATGTTCCATAGTTTCCTCTTGGGCTTCACAGAGTTGGCATATGGAAGGTCCTAGCATGCCCCTCTTTCTAATGTTGTCCCAAGTCAAGATTTTCCTGTAATGAACCAACCACATGAAGAGTTTGATTTCCATATAACCTTGATGTCTCCATAGGTTCTACCAAGTTCTGTTCAAAGCCTCGGAATCCAGCTGAAGGAGAATAATTTTTGCTTCCTTAATATTGAAGATGCCTTCACTGTTGTTTCCCCATCTTAGTTAGTCCTGCCCTCTAGAAACCAAGATCATCCTTTGTTCCAACATTTTTCCAAGGGCCTTTGCTTTTGTTTTTAGTATTCTATCATTCCAACAAACTATATTCTTCCATATCCTCCATTTTCCTGTATTGTGGGTATAATCCCAAAAATATTTCACTCTTGTCAAGCCTTGGGTGTCAGTCTCATGCTTAAGGTTCAAAAAATCCTCTTTTAATAGTATTGGTTCTTGTTGCCATTTGTCCTCCCAGAAACGAGAAATGTCTCCTTCTCTAATTTCCCAAAATCTGTTTCCTTTTACTAAACCTCTGTTCTCCCAGGCTTTGTTCCAGATAGTAGAGCCCTTTATATTTCCATACATCCTTATGAGATTAGTGTAATGCCAAGAGATAGCATAAATTTCTTTCCATACATTTTCCCATTGTGTCTTGGGATCTTTAACCCAACGCCACAAGAGTTTGGCCCCAAGAACATTACTTAAGATCTCCTGGTCATCTAAGCCAAGGCCCCCATGATTCTTGGGTTTACAGATCTTTTCCCAAGAGACCAAGGCCCACTTCTTTCTAGTGTCCTCCTTACCCCAGAGAAAGTCTCTTTGTATGTTTCTGAATTGCTGCAAAACTCCTTTAGGGGCCGGTAGTGCTGATAACATGAAAATTGGAATTTATTGGAGCACTGCCTTTGTCAACACGAGTCTACCTGCCAGATTTAAAGATCTACTCGTCCATTTTCTGACTCTATCGTGCATTTTGCTGATCAACGGTTCCCAAATTCTCTTGTGCAAGGGTTTCATAGTTAGAGGAACTCCTAAATACTTTGAAGGGAGGGAATCCCTCTAAAAGAATAGAATTCTGGAGATGTTTCTCTGAATAGCAATATTGGTATTAAACAAAAATTATATTGGATTTGGAGAGGTTAACTTCCATACCTGAAGCCATGGCAAAGCCATTCAATATTTGTTTGTCTGCACTAGCCTCTTTGGCTGTGGGGATTCCTTGTAACATGGTATCATCTACAAATAGTTGATGTGTCAAAGCCTTACCCTTCTCCTTTAGTGGAAGACCTTGATTTTTTCCCATAACTCTGGCATGATTGATAGACTAGCCAAGACCTTCCATCATGAGAATGAAGAGAAAGGGAGAAAGTGGATCCACCTGCCTCAGTCCTCTTAAAGGAAGAAAAATCTCAAAAGGAGAGCCATTAACCAATATTGAAAAGTTGGAAGAGGTTACCAAGGCCATGACCCATCTTACCCAGTTGTGATCAAAACTAAATGCCATTAGCACTTTCCTGATATAGGTCCAGTTCACTTTGTCATCAGCTTTTTCTATGTCTAGTTGCAAGATCATACCAGCTCTCCTTGTGCTGGTTAATGAGTGAACCACTTCATGAGCTTGAATAATGTTATCTAGAATATGTTTGCCTTCAACATAACCTGATTGTTCCCCCAAAATCAGAGAAGGACGCAAAGGTTTGAGTCTGCTGGCCACTACTTTGGATATTATCTTGTATACCACATTACATAGTGCTATGGGTCTATACCTAGTGGGTGTTTGAGAATTTTCCTATTTAGGGATCAAGGAGATTAAGGAGGTGTTGAGCACTCTCAAGATGGTTCTATTCATCCTAGAGTCTTCCATAACAATCAAAATATCCTCTTTTACAATATTCCAGCAAGCTTTAAAGAAATATACATTGAAGACATCTGGGCCTGGTGCTTTGCCATTCTGCATGTCTTTGAGACCCTCACTAACCTCCTCTTCAGTCACTTGTCTTAATATTAAAATTGTCCTCTCTAGACACCAGCTTAAGTATATGCTTAGTTAAGTCCCTAATGTAATGTTCTCTTTCTCGATTATTTTCCTGGGCTATTTCTCGAAAGTGTTGAACTAACACTACCTCTATATCTTCATGGGATTGTAGAAGTTGTTCATCCTCCTTTTTCATTGAAGAAATTCTGTTGTGTGCTCTATTTGCCATGGTGGATCTGTGAAAAAATATAGTATTACGCTCTCCTTCTTTTAGCCATTGGACTCTATATTTTTGTCTCCAAAATATCTCCTCTTGTTTACACAAGTTCTCCTAATCTTGATGATGTTTCTCCACTAGATCATTTTTGTCTTTATCAAAACCTTCCGTGATCATAGCTTGGTTGAGTTCCTGCATTTTATTTTCAACCGATTTCTTTTTTGCAAAAATATTCTTAGTCCATTCTTTGAGCCTCATTTTTATGTGCTTTAATCTTTTATGAAGTAGGAACATTCTAGTTCCCTGAATATGTAGATCTTTTGCCCACCATTTTTCAATATTATTGATGAATTCTGGGTGTGAAAGCTAAATATTCTCAAATTTGAAAGGTCTATTCTGGGGGGTACTTATACTCTAGATCTCCATTTGTAATTTCCAATGATCTAAGCATCCTATGGGAAGAACACTTTCTATTATTTCCTTATCTAAAAGCATGAGATCCTCAGAGATAATGAATCTGTCAACTTAGATGCTACCTGAGACTCTCCTCCTCTTTTTTTGTTCCAAGTGAAGAGGCCATTGTTTGTTTCAACATCCAAAAGTTTCATATTATCTATAAAGATTTGAAAAGCTAAAGAGTCTTTACTTAGTGCTCTGGTTCCACCTTTTTTTTCAGAAAGTGATTTTATCATATTGAAATCCCCTCCCATGATCGAGGGTATTCTAGCATGTCTCTCTCTGAGATTCTCTAGGGAATCTATAAGCTTGAGTTTCTCCTCTATCCTTTGAGGGCCATACACATTCACGACTAGATAAGTACTCCTATCCCCTATAGGCTGAATCACTACTGATAAATAATTCCTTGAAGCCTCAGCATCAATTATGTCAATTCTTTGAGGGTTCCAAAGAGTGAGAATACCTCCTGCTGTATTCTATGCTTGAACTTCTAGGTATTCAAACCTACTGAGCCATTTACTATGTAGTTATCTTAAATTTTGAATGGAACATTTCGTTTCCCTGGATAAAAATTATGTCGAGAGTAGCCTATTTCATTCTATTGCTAAGCAATCTCTATTTTCTTTTACTGCCTAGACCTCTAATATTCCAAGAAATAAACTTCATAATTAAATATTTGTAAAGGAGTAGCTGGTAATATATTTCATCTTACCTGAATCTATCATGAGCTTTCCACACTCCATCAATAGATCATTCTGTTTTTTTTTACCTCTCTTTTTTCCTAGGTTTCTGGGAGCTAATCCCGAAGTAGATTTTATCATTTTTCACTCCTTCGCTGCTCAGCCTCTTCGTGTTTTTTCCCCCTCCGAACCCTTTTCCTGAGTTTTCCATAAATACAAATATTGTATTCTATTGAGCTCTTCCTGAGGTAATGATTCTACCCCACCAGTTGTTCCCTGATTTAAGAACCCTTCCATATCTAGGTGTTCTCTTTCCAGAATCTCCTATAGCTCAATTTCCTCCAGTTCCATTTCACTCTGGGTCATTTCCTAGTCCATCTTTGGTTCTGTATCACTCATCATTATCCCTTTTTGCTTATCGTTTTCCTATGTTTGTTCACAGTTTCCTTCTTTCTCCTTCTCCCCCCTACTCCCTTCATTTGTTTGATTTTTTGTTCTTTCTTCGTCCTCTTCAATAACTTGGAATTGGTTCCGCCTAACTTGTTGTCCCTCATTTTGTTGTAGCTTTTCACCTCTTTTACCACCTTTCCCTTTATGGGCCACCTTGTGAAAGTTGTCTGGGTCTTTCATTGTGTTAGTTTTTCTTTTATTCTCTACTTTACTTAGAGCGCAGTCTCTAAGAATATGCCCATGTTCATGACATCTATGACATCTGAACGGAATATGCTCGTAGTCCACCGTTTGAACCCACTCTTCATTAAAAACTTCCAATATCACCTCATCTGGAAGAGCTCCTGATAAATCCATCTCAACACATATCCTAGCAAAGGAAGTATATTTTCACCTTCTAGTAGCTTCTGAAGCTTTGACAAACCTACCTAATTTATTTCCTATGGCAGCTAACGATTCAAGTTGCCAGTAATCAAGAGGTAGAAAATAGAGTCTTACCTAGACTGGGACCGAAGTGAACGTTTCTCGTTCTGGGACAAAGTTCATCTTCCATGGCCTCATATAGAGACCAACTATTGCGTAGAAGTAGGGACATCTTTCAAACACTCTGTCTTTATCCTCAATACTTGTGAACACCACGGTAAAGAAACCCTTTGACCCAAGGTGTAGATCAATGAAACCTTTGGGTTTCCAGTGGTATTTGATCCATGTTTGTAAAGATTTTTCTGTGGGCCATAGTCCCATTAATTTGCATATGATTGCATAGATTTGCATGTGATCCCTGTGCGCTTGCAGTGCAGGATCATTTAAAACTACTCTGGGTGTTATTTCAACTTTGGGTTTACAAGGTCCCTCTTTTTTTTCTCTTTTGTTCCCTGTTTCTTGTCATCTTCCTCCTTGTCATTAGTGCTACTGTTCTCCTTTATTTTTGCCTCCTCCTCTTCCTCTTCCATGTTACTCCTTCCTTCTTCCACAAATCCTCTAAATTTTTCTGGGGTCTTCTTGCCGTTATTTGCCATGACCTCCTTGTAGGAGGGAGTTGAGCTCCCTCCTCTGCATCCTTCCATGGATGAAGAATCCTACAACAAATTGAAACCCTGGTTGTTCATTTTTTATTTTTTATTTTTTTCTTGCGTCCTCTCCTTATGAATTAATCATCTCTTGATATAGTTTTAGTAGAGTGTACACTTTTCTTTTGCTTTCATCCTTTCTTCCTATAATTTTGAAGTGTATCCATCCTACGTTGAACTAGCAGACAAGACTTGCCTTGGTATTCTTGAGACAACTGAAGCGCAGACAAGTATATGTTGGGCGGTAGGATGGCTTATTTACTATAGACCTAGAAGTATGGCGACATATTCAGAGAGGTTTTGGGTGTTACACGGTCAACCCATAAAGAATTTGTTAAGGCAGAGTGATAGTTACACTGCTCAGAGTAAATGGTCTTTTTGGTTATACAGATAAGGTTTTTATTCATGGATTCTGTGAGACCTTTTTCCCTGGGGGTAGTAGTTAGATGAATGTTTCATCACAATACCATTTTGAAATGAAAACTCATAACAATTTAAAGACGAAAGGTATGTTGCATTGTCAAACAAAAGTGATATCGAGATGCCAAAGCATGATATGATGTTCTGTTGGAGGAAGCTGATGACTTCCTAGCTGTTCACTTCCTTGAGTGGAATTGCCTCTATCCACAGTGTAAAGTAATCAGTTACTGTGAGAATGTAGCATTCTTGTTTCAACAAATGTGGGAAAATTCTCCAGATTATGTCCTGGCCCCATTGTTGGAACAATTCAATCATTGCAACAAATTGCAACGAGGCTGCTGACATTCATGTTTTGTTGGCACATCACTGATGGATCGAGCACTTGCGGATGTAAGTGTGTGCATCCTTGAATAATGTGGGCCATTAGAAACTGAGTCTCATAAATTTTTGTGAAATGGTATTTCCCGCAAAGTGACCTTCGACAGGTTCGTCATGCAGATCTTGAAAAACTTTCTCTGGTTCATGTGCCTCCTGGCACCTGAGCAAGATTCCGTTACTATGATTTCTGTAAAGAAATCTGCGCACCAAATGATAAGATAATGTTATGAGGCACAATTACCTCTTTTTGTTGATGGATAAGTGAGAGGATATGGTGTTGTGCTCAAGGTACTGGCGCACATCTTCATACCAAGAGTTTATGCATGTAGTGGGTGGTGCTCGCACTACATCATACATTTCATGTTCCTGTTCCTAGCTTGTGAGCTCTACTTCCTCCTCTTGTGGATGTACTACCTTAGATGTGAGTCTGTAGAGACCATGACCCTTGAAACTGTGAACTAACTTGATGTCAAGATCATACACTTACGAGCCTATCATCTAGTGTGCATGCCATTCACCCAGCTCTTGATGTACGAGCAATGAGTAGATTGTTGGGTGAGGCACATAAACTATGCAATGGTTGTTTAGTAGGTAGGGTCTTGTTGTAGTGGCTACAACCACCCTCCAAAATTTTTCCTTATCTTTGTTTCAGAGCCTCCCTACCAACCTTTCGTAGCAACATGTCTTTCTTCTTTATGTAAACAAGCTTCAATTTTTTTCTTGCAGAAAGACAACCTGCCTACCAAAGCTTGATGCATTTCCCTCACCAGTTGTTTCTCTGAACTTGGTCCAATTGCAAGTTGAGTAGCTCCCTGAAAAAATTGTGCAATTATGCCAGTCATGCTTCATCCAAAAAATTGTGCAATTCCTCCCAATAGGGTTGTTTAGCCCAAGAATTACACAATCCTAGGTAGTAGTCAGCTGCTCTGCTTAGAAATTGCACAAATATCCTAGGCAGCCATTGTTTGGGTCAATTTAGTATTCCTAAATTGATATCATTAATTGTCAACCCGGGGCTCGTAAGCTGATGAAGTGAAGGTGTACTATATGTACTTAAGCAACCTCTTAAAGTTTTTTGTCGTTTGGGGGTGTTGTTTGTGATTATTTTATCTTCCTAAGATGAAGTGATGTATTTATAAACAAATGAGTGATGGTGTGTGTGGAGTGAATTCTAAATGAGTGAGGGTGTGTGATTAGTGATTCCTAACTAATTGCTGAGAAAGGAATACTTTGAAGGAAATGAATTAAAATAACTGAAAGCAAAGAACCACTCTCTAATGGCATTAGACACCATTCATGCTGCTGCAAAAATAAGAAAATCACTTAAAAGACCAATGATAAAGTTTATCTCTTCCTAACTCTCTGCCTCTAACACATAGTACTGTGTAAGACACGATTAAGAAGTAGCTAAAAGTAAGTCTAATAACTGATAAAAATGAGAAAATCTACTTTAAAGACTAGTGGTATTATTTTGCTCTTTCTAACTCTCTGCCTATATCACATAGTACTGTGTAAAGCACGATTAGAGAGTAGCTAAGGATTAGTCTAGAAAGCACTCAAAGCCAGCTGCAAGTGATTAGTATTCTGATCTCTAAAAAGATAAACAATTTATAGTAAGAGACCATACATATATTAGCAGACAGTTTTGAAAATTAAAACTAAAAACTAGTTATGGAAATAAAATAAGGAGCAGCAGCTTTAAATCTGTCAACTAAAACTACCATTAGATGCAAAGCAAACACAAAAACACATTAATAATCCCGGGTCAAAACCTGCAAAAAAGCAATGCTGATCAGCTTAAAGAAAGGATCCAAAACGAATTAAAGTGAGGTAAATTATGCTGTACATAAATCAAGAAAAGAGAATGCTGAATATGAAAATACTATACAAGGCTAGTATGAACAGGGGCCCTCCATTCACATAACCCAAGAAGACTCAAAGTGTTGAAAGCTCCAAAATAGCGCTGGTTCTATTTCTCCATATGCAGAAATTCACAGTAAAGAGTGCTAGAACAGCACTATAAAAACAGAGTTTGGAAATTCTCAAAAATTACAATAAGTTCACAAACATACAACAAATAAAAGTCTTTTTAAGCGTACGCAGACGCAAGTATTTATAGGCATCTGAAGGATGGCCTATGCGTGCTGCTAGAAACAGAAAAATAACAAACTGTCATGTGCAATTAAAACTAAATAAACACGTCATAAGCCTGCGTGGGTGAGCTGGAGGTCCTGGTCGTCATGGGGATTAAATCCAAGATTAGATTATGTTCCCCACGTCCTGCAAAACACGGGCATGCCACCGTCTGAGCTGACGTGACCAAACAGCTTACGTATCACCGTTAGCTGCCTTCGTTGACCGGATCTTGCCCCTGTTTGACCGGAGGTATGGATGACGTGGATGATTGAACAAATGGCACAGGAACCTCGAGCACCTTGATACCTAAGTACCCATGTGGCTCGTTTGGCAAAGTGACACGTGGAACCTTGAAAACAACAAAAAGGCTGCGGAATCTCCAGATGGCTGCGGAATCATCAGATAGCTACGGAATCGGCAGAGAGCTGCGGAATGCCTGTAAATATGTCAAAATCTAAACAAAACAGTCACACATTAGCAAAGTTCACTTGATCATGCTTAATGACATCTAATGTAATGATCTGGGTGGTTTAACAGGGAAAATGAGGTGAAAGAGAGATATAGGTGATGAAAAACAGTAGATAATAGTGAATGATGAGGTGTAGGTTAGAGGCTCTACATACCCCCACTACGAGGGCATTGCATGTCCTCATGCAACAAAACTGCTTGCTCAACCTGCTGTGATGCCTCTGCCAAGACATCTAGTCTTCTCTTCTTCCTCTGTGTGGAGATATCAACTCTTGGCCTTTTCATTAAACATCTGAACCTTAGGTTAACCAAGTCCCTGTCTAGCCTCCTGCATTTCTTTCTCGGCTTTTTGTTTTCTTTTTGCAACAGTCCCATGTGCAGCATTGTATTATCGTGGACCATCTTGTCCACATTGCCCCTCTCTTTTAATTTTTCATTCTCTTGTATAATATGGCGATTTAGAACTTCAACTTCAAAAATTTCCTGTTTTAATGAGTGAATTTGCTGCTCCAAAGGTTGAACATTGCTTGGGCCAGCAGCTGCTTGCTCCAATGTTTCCAAATAATTATAAACCTTTTGTTGGTCTGGGTCAACCTCTGGTGACTTT
The DNA here is from genome assembly GCA_000404065.3 of Pinus taeda. Classification (NCBI taxonomy): domain Eukaryota; kingdom Viridiplantae; phylum Streptophyta; class Pinopsida; order Pinales; family Pinaceae; genus Pinus; species Pinus taeda. The sequence goes on along the minus strand of APFE031004565.1, from coordinate 2,790 downwards.
CTTGGACTTGGTTCATGCTCAACTTCAAGTTCATGCTCAGCTTCAATTTCATGTTCAACTTCAACTTCAAGTTCATGCTCAAACGGGCTTTCCTCACGTGGAGGACTAGTCTCAACAGACTCAGTGTGTGAAGGACTTGTAGCATCCTTTCCAGGTGAACTTAAGTCAATAAAGGATGGCCCTTTTATGGTCTTCATTTTACCTTTTAATCTGCTGCTTCTTCTTACAGTGGAAGTGCTCTGTTTTTGTTTTTGAACTTTTTGTTTTTCCACCTTTGTAGGAAGGGCAGTTTTATGAAGTTTGGCCATTCTTTGGGCTAAAGGCTGAGTGTCTTCATCACTAGAGTTTGTAGGAGTAAGGAGAGTTTCTTGAATTATGGCTTTTCCTTTGTTTTTCTCTTGCTTCTTACTACTCCCTTTTCTCTTTTGAGCAACCTCTTTAGCAAGGTCTGCAAGGGTTTCTGCGATGATCCCTTGAGCTTCTTGGTCAATGTCTACAGTAGATTCAGGGCCAATTTCTTGCTCAGAATTTTGCATATCTGTTTCTTCTTCAATTTGTTCTTGGGTTTCAGGGATAACCTCTTTTCTCTGTCTTCTACTCTTTTTGGGTACGGAGGTTTCTCCTACCTCTTCAAAATGATTTCTGACAAGAAATTTGTTCCAGGTATCTTTATTTGCTTTTAACTGTTCTTCAACTAACATTTTGACAAGACCATGATGATAGAGGTGTGACTCAATGTTTCCTGGATTTCTTTGGGCAATTGAACACATTTTCTTAAGACTTGAGAGTAGGAAGTATGGGAGATTGATATCTTCCCCTAAAAAATGCATCATGACTTTAGCATGGTAAATATATAAGACCCCAAACCTTTCCTCACAAGTCAAAAATTTTTGTACTAATAACAACAAAGTGGTCCATTCATCCTTGACATAAGAAACAGGAATTCCTTTTGTGAAGATACTGGTATCCATACCTGGGTTTTTCAAAATTTGTTTCCACTATTGTCCTTGAACTAATCGGTTCTTGAACCATCTTTCTCCAGTCTGTGGGAGTGATGTGGCTTGAGCTATGCTGGCCTCCGTGACTGTGAACTTTAAATCTCCCACTTCTACCTGATTATCTTTATCTCTGAACGACCGTGCAAAGGCCTTGGTGACCTCTTTGTGGTACCCTCTGAATTTTTGAATGCATTGTAGCCAGTTGGCTTTTTGCAATGCCTCTTTCACCTGAGGATAACCTTCTAGGAATTTTGAACCCTCTAGTTCTGCCCTTAATAGTTTTCCCATTGGCTCTATGGCTTGTCCCAACACGGTTTCAACAGTGGCTTTTAACTAAAATTCACGGCTCTGGTTTCAACAGTAAACCCAGAAAATTCACGGCTCTGGTTTCAGAACACGTAGAAAGGAAGGTGATACGGCTTTAGCAATGGCCTTCACAGAAGATTCATGGTGGACTTGCGGCCTTACAGAAGATTACGGTTCTTCAAGTAGCAGGTAGAACAGAGTATGGTTAATGAAGGCAATCGTAGTGAGCACAACATGGATGAAATGAGCGTAGGAATGGAGACAGAATGTGTGAAATGGTATGAATGCAGGGGTACTAATGGCTATGAATAGAAACGGCTAGGCCCTTGAGTTCCGGCATATGTTTCCATTTGGCTGCGGGATCATGCCACCGAGAGACGTAGTACAGTCGGTTACGTCACTTCAGTACGACATTCTTAATGAAAGAAGTGGCTACAAGTGGAGTTAGAAATCGTGATGATCAAGGACTGTTAGATTTAGGGAATACGTGGGTGTATGGTTTCATGATAGGGGGAATTGGCAATCATTACACTTAGTGACAAAAAAACATAACCTAGGAAACTTTACAGAATGAGATAACTGTAAGTTTGAGATTTTAGGTCATACCTTAGGCCCACGCTTGAATTGCCTTTTAATTTCTTTCCACTAACCTTGCATTGCTTGCTTGTTGTTTCATGACTTTTCCATTTATTGTTGATGACTTCTGAACTGTGAAGAGAATTTAAACAGAGACTGTGTTTTTTTCTTTGTGCAGGTGCAAAGGGCTGCGGAATAGCTGAATGGCTGCAGATTTGCTAAACAGCTGCGGAAACTATCATCATGGCAACCATTGGCTGCACAAAACACTTTTTAGCAAAAAAAAAAAAAAATGACTTTATTGATGGAATGGAATGTAGTGAGTGGATATATGGATGGAAGAAGTGAATGAAGTGAAGTGAGAATGAATGAATGAGATGAAAGATGAAATAGTGGTGATGATGAGGATGAGGAGAAATAAGGAGAGAAAGAGAAAACATGAGGTGTCAGGTGACCCTGATTTTCACCTCAGGTTTTCTGCATGAGACTGCAATCAGAGATTGGTTTTCAGTCTCATACATTTATTCCTTTTTTTTTTTTTTTTTTTTTTCAAAAACCAAAGTTTAGGCTGATGGAGGAGAAGAATCCTTCTCCACCAACCTGATTGTAGAATCTTCCTTAAACAACTTGACAAACTCTTCTTTTGAGCATGGCTTGTGGTAGATTTTCAAGCGATGGCCATTTACAATAAGAGGAGTATGAAATTCATCAATAGTTTTTACTCGAACTGCTCCATTGCTAAAGACTTCATCAATCTCATATGGTCCAAGCCAATGAGTTTGAAATTTTCCTTTGAAGTCTTTGAACTTTGAATCAAACAATAGAGCCCAATCTCCTTTCTGAAACTTCCTTTCTTTGATATGACGATCATGCCATTTAGATCTTTGGTGCTGAACTAGATCGGTCCTTA
>APFE031004555.1:107670-129519 GCA_000404065.3 Pinus taeda | reverse complement strand
TTTTAGTTAGGAATTGGTTGGGGACAGTTGAGGCCACGGGCACTAATAGGTGATCAGCAGGTAAAACCCGCGATCTCCTCCCGAAAATAAGGAGTTTTATAATTTTTTAAGTGTTTTAATACATATACGCGGGTTGGGTATATATGAACCCGCTTATACATGCGTTTAACTCAGGGAAATGTCACGTACAGGGAATAAAACACTGTTTTTTAGATTTTGGACCAGGTGTGGAAGGAGGGGTTGCCCTAGGCCATGAGTGCAGCATCAAAAACCATAATAGTGAGATTTGGAGCTATAACAGCTAGCCAATCTTAAATGACTTCGATCTTAGTAGGTTCCACATGCATGCCACGCTCAACTATGATGTAAACAAAGTATTGGACCTGGCTCATTTGAAAGGTGCATTTTTCCAAGTTGGCACATAGTTTGTGCTGTGAAAGGGTTTGAAGGACCTACCAAATGCTTTTCAAGTGCTCTTCCCAACTCTTACTGAAGATGAGGATGTCTTCCAGATAAAACATAACGAACAAGTTGGTGAAGGACCACAAGATGTCATCCATTGGCCTCATAAAAGTAGCAAGGGGATTTTCAACCCGAAGGGCATAACCAACAATTCTAAAAGGCCTTCCTTGGATTTAAAGGTAGTCTTCCATACATCTGTGGGCTCTATTACAACCTGGTGATAATCATACTTCAAATCGATCTTGCTAAAATATTTAGCCCCCTTGATTTGGTCCAGCAGATCCTCAATCTATGGGATTATATACTTTTTCCTCACAACAATTTTGTTTAATGCTCAATAATAATTACAAAACCTCCAGGTCCCATCCTCCTCTTGTATCAGGCTCCCACAAGGTGAGGAAATTGATCAGATGTGCCCTTTTTGCAATGACTCCTAGATTTTCTTCTTGATCTCTTAATTTTCGAGAATAGAGCATTGATATATCAGCTCGTTGGGTAGCGGTGCTCTGGGAGTCAGATCAATGAAATAATTGATTTGACAATGGAAGAATGCCCCTATGGGTGAGGAGAAGATGTCCCTGTATTCTTCCACGACCATATCCACATCCTTCTACTTCTTGGAAGAACCCTTCTCAAGGGCCATGGATGTGGCTATGACCTTCCCCTTACTTTGAGAGTGAAAAAAGAAAGAAAATACCTTTTTGAGTCTGAGAGATGACTTTAGTGCATTTCTTAGTAGAGATCAAAGAGATGATGGTAGGTGGGGCTACCTCTGGTATCCTATATAACTTACTACCCAAATAAACAATAATAGAGTGAGGTCTAGAGTCATATACAACATGTCGCTTCCATAAGTATGGTTTTCCTAATAATACATCAAAAACTTAAAGAGGAGAAACATCACACAATAACTCATCCGTGAAGGGATTGATGTTGTAGGGAAGACGACACTAGTGGCTGATGCAGAGATCTTATCATTGGTGAAGCCACTCGATCGTGTATAGATGCAGATGTGTTGTAGTCAATAGGCTCAACTAGTTCATCATCTCTTCTAAAATGATGTTATTTTGGCTCCCTCTATTACCAATGAGCTGTACCGGAGAAACCTTCACCCACATCTCTTAGTGGAATAGGCGTTCCCCCTCTTCTGAATCTTCAAGATCAATCCTTGGAATCTTGGTGGTGGCCATAGTGGCACTTAGATTTGTGTCAATTATTTTCTTCCCTTTGACATTCCTCTTGTCAGGTTTTGACTCAGAGACAGAACATGTGTCTAACTCAAAAGCCTTCAACTTAGCTAACAATGACTTCTTGGCTCAATACTCTCTTGTGTTGTGAGTGGAGATCTTATGGAACTCACACCACTTTCCCATATCCTTATTTCTCTTTGTGGTGTTATTATTTTCTTACGGCTTCAACAGGTTATCTTGGGTCACCCCACCTTGTACTTGCCCTTTGTTCTATGGTTTGGGGGTGCCTTTCCCTTATTTCAGATTCACAAATCTAAAGTGTCGCTTTTTTGTGTAAACTTCTGATCAATATTGACAACATACCAGTATGTTGTGCTAAGTGAGGAGATGTCTAGGAACTCCATATCATCCTAGATCTACTTGTGTAGGTAGTTACGGTACTTGATTACCAAATGTTTATCACAATCCTTGAAAACATTAGTAAACTCGAGAATGTCCTAGTCTCTACCCTGCCATAGCATGGTCCACTTCATGTATTTATCCTCATAGCTCCTAATCGCATCCCAAAACGAATTCCAAGTGGGTGCATTTGAAAAGAATTAGGATGTAATTTCATCTTTCTTCACATAATAGGTTTCCCACCTTTCCATGATGTGGGGGGTGGCTTTGAGAAGTGAAAATGTAATAGTTTTTTGGTTGGAAAAATCATGAATAAGAAAATATATTGCTAGCATATTTAACCATTTATCTACAGCGTCATGATATATATGACCTTCAAATATGGGGATGTTAAAGTTAACTTGTACCTTAAAGGATGTGGCAGTTCCAGAGTAGCTACCGAAAGTGGATGTGCTGCCTTTGTGTAGCCCCTAAAGGATTTGGGAAAAGTTTCCATTATATCGTTCCTTTTTCTCTCGAGGGCTTCTTCGAGCAATATTTTGGAAGGATCTCATATTTCTTCTCTTCTGCCATGGGAGGTCATCGGGATTTGTGAGGTTGGTCTTGCAAAGTTTCAACCAATTCAAGCCCTAAATCCTTATATCCTGACCTCGTTGGGGACATGCAAAGAAAAAAAATGAAAGAGCACACTCCTCTAATACCATTGGTCCAAACTTAAACATGGACGTAATAAATTATAGATATAACCATAAATACAAATATGTGGTAGAAATAATACATCATTTCATTAATATGAAATACTAAAATATGCTTACAAACGTAATGGAAACAAGACTATCTCGGGAAATGGTACCTTATCTCTGAGAAGAGATGTGGTAGATACATGCCACTAAATTGTGTTACAATGAGGCTCAAAGGGCTATTTATTATTTAGAAACAATGGAACACCATAAAAATCCAAAACCCTAACCCTAGAAGATGAAGCGCCAAAACTATGGGCCCTGTTTGGGTAAATTGGTACATCAATTTCCCAGGGTCATAAATTTGGCATACAATCTCTGTTTGATGCACACAATACCTCGTTAGAAATATGTATCTATGGAATAAAACTTCAGACCAGCCAACAGTAGGCCATAATCCTTATTGGCCCCAGTTTTAAATTGTGCTACTATTAAGGAAACTGAAAAACTGAAAGAGACAGTGGTGGGGGTCCTAGTGGAATAGGAGGGTGGTCCCCAACATCCACTTGGATCATACATGAGCAAAGTGAAGTTCTTTGAGTGTCACAAGACTGGTCACTATTTTAGTTAGTGTCCACAAAAGAAAAATATTAATAAGGAGGATTAGGTGGTTACATCAACATCAACTTAGGTTAATGACTTTACAGAGAAATTTGAGAAGGAAGTTTCTCTAGTTTCTTGCGTTTCTAACAATGGTATTGTTGTGTATGAGGATAGTGGGTTATGGCTAGTGAAAAATAGAGCGTCCATTCACATGTTGAAAATCTAACCAGTATTGATCTTCATAATTTTTGTCTAGCTCATGAATTGATGTATTTCATATGTATTTGTTAAAAAAAAGGAAAAAAATTATTGTAAAGATCAAAAGAATTTTTTTTTTTATTAAAGCATGGGTTTGATTCTTATTCTATGATGTTTATAGGTCTAAGAACCCATTATGTTCTCTAGGGTTCAGTCACGAGTCATTGTCGTTATCCTTATGTAATAGAACCTTCTTGGGATTTTTGTGTTAAGACAGAAAGAAAAATATATATATATATATATATCTATATATATATATATATATTATATAATATATATATATATATATATATATATATAATATATATATATATATATAATTAATGTGTCTATTCCCTCCTCCACCAAGTTAACCTCATCACCCATCAAGTCAATCTCATGATGAAAATTCAACCTCAAGAAGAGACTATATATACAAGAGGAACTTGACTGATTGTGGTATCAATCAATCGTCATTTTATGTGCAATTTTAGGAGAGAAAGAACGTGTGTGAAGCCTGAAAGAAGGAAGCTAAATCCTCACGAAGTAGAAAGAGACACTTGTCAAGAAAAAGGAGCCGGATTTTTCTTTCTTTTCTGTCACATGTGCTAGTTGTAGTGAGTTGTTGTAGGTCCTAATTATTGCAGGCCAAAAATTGTAGATTAAATTGAGGAGACTGAGCTCTTGTTTGGGAAATTCTTGTGTGGTCAACACTTATTGACTTGGGTATTTTTTTCCTACTTTAAGAAGACTTTTTGAAAGGTTGACTTGGTGGATGGAGCAAGGTTTAATGTTGTTATAGAGGTATTGATGGTCCCATTTTAATTGGTTCTCAAAGAAGAAGAGAATTTTGTTGGGCCATTTTTTCCTAGCTAAGAACCTACACACTATGTCCTTTGTTGTTTTGATATTCATGATTTTGGTTTTGATAGTTGCTTGATGAAAAGAAGATGAAAGAAGACATAATTTTCTTTAATAAGATTACAAATAGATCACAAGTAATTATCAAGATAATTAAATATTTCTGCCTATCTAATTTTTAACATCACATGACAAGATGAGGTTATTGTTCTATAGTGTTTGAGAGATAGGCTTAGACTGAAGTGTGAGTTGTGGAGCTAGTAAAATACATCTAGTGAAGGGGATTAGATTTGACAAATTGCAGCAAAAGTTAGGAAGATTCAAGGAGGTGATAGGGATGTTGTTTTTTCCAGGGTTTATGATAGACATACTCTTAGTATCAACCTTGGAGGATGTTGGATATAGAATTTTTTTTCTGATATGGATAGGTGCTTCTGTATTCAAAGGGAGAAACCTTGGATGTAGTTGTAGTGCTTGGAATTCGATAAGCTCAGGCATAAATTTTCTTAGACAACCGATTGGTATATCTAAGGGGATATTCTATACAAGATCAATTTTAGTTATTGATAGGGAGCAGATGGAGAGGAAGAGCAATTCTTCAGGTACTTCTAGGAGACTTAGCTGGCATGCTATGACATTGATCAATGCTCAAGAGAAATATCCTCAAAGCATGGTTAGATGTGATAGGTTCTCAACTCATGTTTTAAATTAGGAAGCATGTTAGGTTTTAGTGTCAGAGGGAAAATATATGGATACCAATATGGGCTTGGAGATAGATTCAGGTGGTGGAGGTTCTTACAGAAGTACCTCCCTTACTAAGAAGGAGTGTTGAGCTTTGTTGCTCAGAATGTACTTTTTGTCTTGTCGCTTTACTAGAATGACCTTGATTTTCCTCATTAGGAACTCACTTTCAACATGTAGAGTGTGAAAGTGAGTTTCACACATTTTGATGTGTTGTGTGTGACATGCATGAGATGTGCAAGTAAGGCAAGCTAAAATTAGGACTTGTACTTGACTTAAAGTAGAGAAATATAAAGATATGATAAATTACCATAACTTAACTTCAATTAAATTGACAAGTTAATTTTGGATGTCAATATTAGCTTAAGAAAGTTATAAATTGAGTCTAAGGTGAGTGTTAAGCCATAATAGTAGCACAATATTGAGAGAGGATTTTTAGTGAGAGTGTGCTAGGTTTCAGAGAGTGCAGTGAGGTTAGTGATCAATATTGTATTTCCTTAGCTAGGCCATTAGCCCCTGTACAGGAGTTCGAGTAAGCTATGTGATAAATCTATTAATGAAGAAATATTGATTGTACATAAATTTGTTTATGTGCATGTGATTCATATCAAATATTATTTTTTTTCCTCTGCTATATTTTTTATGTGTTAGAAATCTAGCTATGTATTCATTCAGTAATTAATTATCATGAACAGAATATTAGGTGATGGGTTAGTGAAATTCTAATGTGGTATCAAAGATAAAACTGTGAATCGATCTCATAATTATAGGTCAGGGGTCATATATTATGGTCGGAGCCAAGTTTTATTATATCATATAAACATATTTTTTTTTAAACGCAAAGATTTATTTATTTTTGGGTCAAGGAATTTTACTATAGGAGATCTTTTTTGAGTGAAAACAAAGATGATTCAAAAAAATTAAGGTAGAGAAGGGGGAGACTTTAAAAAAATATATGGATATAAAAAATAAAAATAAAAAGTGTGTGAGGCCCATGAGCAAGGGTGGCCAACATCCCACTAGTTTTCGGCCAAGTTAACAACCCACCAACAACTAGCAGCCCATCCCAGGAAACAATCATGCGATAGAACATGCCTTTTTTTTTCTTTTTCTTTTTTCTTTTTTCTGGTTGAGGTGATAGAGTTTGGAATTCAATTAGGTTGACAAGCCTAGTTAGCATAGTTAGCCACCATCGAAGAATCGGGTCAAGGAAAATATGACTAACCTAAGACTAGTTGTTCAAAAGGAAAGGCCAACAATCTTAAGCCACTAACCATGAGGGTCAACCAATCACAGATTATAGAATATGTTGTTGGTGAGGGGGGTAGACACTTACGACATTGACTATAATTTTCTTACTGAGCTTTATTTTTTAAGGTTCAAATAAGAAAAACAACATCTTGAAGTTGTGGTCACTGATTGGCCAGTATCCATCCAACTTACATGTAGACCATAACCACTAAGGACTCATGCTGGTAAGCAGAGAGAAACTTTGAAGGGAGCAACAAATACATGGCTTAAAGATGTGAGCATCAATGACCAGAAATGATTGGACAGAGGAAGACTCAACCACTTGACATGGTTAGGGATCCACATAGTGGATACATCGAATGGCCACAACAAAGTGGCATTTATAAACATAGAGTCTATTAAAGAAGGAAGTCGTAAGATTAGTCATGTGCAAGGTACATACTAGAGTGGACTAGTTGGAGATGCATGAGAGTGCAACAAGGTTCAACATGTAGAGAAGCGCGCATTGAATAAATTTAAGGAAAAAAAGTGTTGCTATATCAAATTTCAAAAGTCTTTGGCAGTAGGCATTAGGGTCAGGAAGTGGGCATAGGAAACATACATAAGGTGAAAATTTGATTGTTGGATATGGTTATTTGGATAGATTATGAGGATAGGTTGGATGTGGCAGGAAATTTTAGCTCATGCAAATAGCATATTGTTCTATTGTTTAAGGAGTAGGAATTGTGTGACATAGTGAATAAGGTTGTCTGATGTCTTGTAGATCCTATGCAGTTGGATGTTTTTAATAAGATAAACATCATGAAGTCCAAGAGAATAATCCTTGATTCCATTAGTGACGATGTTATACCTCATGTGACAGGGAAGAATTATACCTATGATATGTGGGCATCCTTAACCAAGTTGTACCAATGTACAAAACAAAATAGAAAGATGGTGTTAAAGGAGAAACTAAGAAATTTCAAGATGTATGAAACTGACATAGTTTCATCATACCTAACTAGGATCACTCATATTAGAGATGATTTTCTATCAACTGAGGAAACTATCAAAAGTAAAGAGTTTTTCAAATTAGCCTTGAGTTGCTTTTGTTCGAGGTGGCATTCCTTTATCGATTGTATTGTTGCATGGGAAAACGATATATTGTGGGATGAATTTGTAAAAGATGAAACAAGGAGACATTCCAAAACTGTAGGGAAACATTGATGGAAAAAATTATGAGGTTAATTTTTTTCTTTCTCGAAAGCACAAAGGTAAAGTAAAGGGAAGTGGTGGATCTTTTTCCATGAAGGACAAAAGCAAAGTGAAGTTCTTTGTGTCTCACAAGAATGATCACTATGTGAGAGAGTGTTCACAAAAGAAGGAGGAGAAGGATCAGGTGGATACATTAGCATCAAATGAGATTAATGAATTTATAGAAAAATTATAGAAGGATTTTTCTCTAGTTGCTGTGTTTCTGACTATAGTATTGTTGTGTATGAAGACAATGGGTTATGGCTAGTGGAAAATACAACATCCTTTCACATGGTAATGATGATTTTAGTTGTCCATAGTATTTAAGGGGCAATCTTAGACTGTAATGTGAGTTATGGGTCTAGGACTACACATGCTGCGGAGGCAGTTGGATGTTTTAGATTCCAACTAGAGTCAGGAGTATTTCAAGAGGTGAAAAGGATGTTGTTTTTTCCAATTTTGATTGTACATAGGCTCTCAGTATCAGCCTTTGAGGATGTTGGATATAGAGTTTTGTTTTGAGATGGACATGTGATTCTATATTAATTGGGAGTGACCTTGGATACAACTATAGTTCTTGGCATCAAACAAAGGTAGATATATAGGATTTTGGGACAACTAGTTAGTATATATGAGGGGATATTAGATACATGATCAATCACAGTTTCTGAGAGGGAGAAGGTGGAGAGGAAGAGTAATTCTTTAGATACTACCAAGAGCCTTAGCTAGTAAGATATGACATTGATGAATGCTGAGGAGAAGGATCCTCAGAGCATGGTTGGATGTGACAAGTTCTCAGCTTAGGTTTTGGATTAGATAGCAATGAAGGCTTTAGAGTCAGAGGGAGCAACTACAAATATTGAGATGGGCTTGGATATATATTTAGGTGTAATAGGTTCTTCTAGAAGTACCTCCCTCGGTAAGAGGGAGCATTGAGATTTGTAGCTTGGAAGGTACTTTTAGTCTTGTGCCTTGACTAGAAGGACCTTGATTTTCCTCATTAAGAGATTTCATTCAACATGTAGAGTGTACAAGTGAGTTGCATTTTTATGTGTTGTGTGTGACATGCATGAGATGTGCATGTAAGGAAAGCTAAATTTATGACTTGTACATGAGTTAAAGTAGAGAAAGATAAATATGATATATTTAAGTAAATTAATGTCACATATATTTAGTTAACTTGACGAGCTAATTTTGGCCATCCATATTTTCTTAGGAAAGTTATAAATTAGGCCTAAGGTGAGGTGCTAAGACATAACAGTAGCACAATATTGAGAGAGGATTCCCAGTGGGCATGTGTTGGTTCTAAGAGAGTTTAATGAGGCTAGTTATCAGTGTTGTATTTTCTTAGTTGGGTCATTATCCTTCATAAGGGAGCCCAACTAAGTGATCCAAGTGGATATTAGAGGCCACCTACCTATTTAACCAAGACCTCCAATCAGTTTCATTTTTTTCATTGTCTATTTCAACAGTTACTAGTTTTAGTAGTTTTTCAGTTCTTGAACTTCTGGAGCATTTTTTTACCCCCTAAACGACATTTTTTGAGGTCTGTAACAAGCCCATAACTATAGGTAGCAGCCTGCAGCAAAGCATATAGTACTTGAAGAGACCTTTCCAAGAAGTTATTGTACTCACCAAATGGAGATAATATAACCAAGTTACGACCCCATGAAGTTGTCTGCGTAACTAACTCGAATGGGGACACAAACCCCTCGTGATCCATCTCTTGGTGTTAGGGTTTTGTTAATGGTTTTCCCTTATCTTTGAATAATAAATAGGCCCTTGAGACTCATTCTAACACAATTCATATGCATGTAGCCACCACATCTCTTCTCAGAGATAAGCTACTAACGCTCGAGCTAATTTATTTCCATTCTGTTTTTGAGCATATTTCAGTATTTTGATATTAATGAAATGAGGTGATATTTTTGCTACATCTCTATATTTATGGTTATATCTGTAATTTGTTGTGTTCATGTTTAAGTTCAAGTCAGTGGTATTAGAGTTGTCTTCTGTTTCTCTATTTTTCTTTGCATGTCACCACCGAGGTCAGCGAATAAGAAGTTAGGGCTTGAACTAGTTGAACCTTTGCAAGACCAGTCTCACAAACCCCAAAAGCCCCCCATGATGGAAGAAAAGAAAGAAAAGGGGGTAGAAGATCCTTTCAAAATATTTCTCAAGGAAACCCTTGAGCAACAGAGGAACATGATGATGGATAAATCTTCCCAAATCCTTTAATGACTAGCCACAGGCCACACGTCTTCATCCGACAACCACTCTAGAGGTGCCACTCCTTTTAAGGTACAAGTTAACTTTGATATTCCCATATTTGAGAGTCAGATAAATGCAAATGCCATAGATAAATGGTTGAATATGAGAAAAGTATATTTTTCAGTTCATGACTTTTCCAATAGGGAAAAGATTACCTTTTCACTTCTCAAAATCACCCCAGACATCAAGAACTCGTGGGAAACCTACTTTGAAAAAAAATAATGAGAGGGAATCCTCATTGTTTTCAACCACACCCATATGGGATTCTTTCCGAAACTCCATTAAGGAATAATATTACCCTATCAAGAGTTGTGAAAATAAGTACATAAAGTGGAACAAGCTACAACAGGGAATGGACTAGATGTGTCAAAATTCACAAATGTTTTCCATTCCCTCTACATGAAGATGGGTATTAAGGATTACGAGCGACATTTGGTACTCAAATACAGTGACTGCCTACATAAGTACATCCAGGACGAAATGGAGTTTTTGATCATCTCCTTTCCTAGCACGATATACCAATACGTTGTTAAGATTGAGCGGAAGTTTAAACAGAAGAAGTGAGGCTTTGGATATGTGAATCTAAAGCAAGGAAAAGGCGACCCCAAACAACAGATAACATGACAAAGCCAAGGTGGGGTCACCTAAGACAGCCCGTTGAAGGCATAAGGAAAGAAAAACACCATGAAGACAGAGGAGGATATGGGAAAATGGTGTGAGTTCCCTAAGAGATCCGCTCACAACACAAATGATTGTTGGGCCAAGTAGTCACTCATGGCTGATCTGAAGGTTTCTGAATCATATGCATGTTCTGACTTTGAGTCAAAACCCAACAAGGGGAATGATATAAGGAAGAAAATCATTGAAGCAGAGTGCAGTGCCACCATGGCCACCACTAAGATCCATAAGAATGAGCTTGAAGATCCAGAGGAAGGGAACGTCTCTTCCACTCACATATGTGGGTGAAGGGTTATCCATTGCAGTTCATTGTTGACAACAGGAGCCAAAAGAACCTTATTTTAGTATAGGTCATGATGTGGCTCGGCCTAACAATGACATCACATCCATAGCTGTACATCATTGGGTGGCTTCACCAAGGACGAGACCTCTTTGTTAGCCAATAGTGTCGCTTTCCCTACAACATCAAGCCCTTCATAGATGACGTATTGTGTGATGTTTCTCCTCTTGAAGTTTGTGATGTATTATTAGGGAAACCATACTTGTGGAATAAATATGTTTTATATGAGTCTATACCTCACATTGTGATCATTAATTTGGGTAATAATTTATACAGGATACCCAAGGGAGCCCTACATAGTGCCATCTCTTTGATCAATACAAACCAATATAGTAAGATCATTTCCCAGACAAGGAATTTTGTTTTGTTATGATTCACCCTGAGGAAAAGGAAAAGATTGTGGCCACGACTTCTAGACAGGGCTCCTTCACATAATAGCCATAGATGGACAAGGTCGTGGAGGAGTACGGGGAAATTTTCACCTTACCTACAGGGGTACCTCTGCACTGTCAGGTTAGGAACTTCATCTATATCACCCCGGGCATCCTGATATCTAATGGACTAATCTATCGATGTTATGTTATGGAGAACGATGAGGTCAAGAGGCAAATTCAAGAGCTATTTCATAAAGGGTGCACTAGGCCAAGCTCATCACTCTGTGGGAGCCTGATTGTATTGGTACAGAAGAAGGACAGGACCTAGAGACTCTATATTGACTATGAGGCGCTGAACAATATCACTGCTTAGAATAAGTAGCTAATCCCACAGATTGATGACCTTCTAGACCAGCTCAAGGGCGGGAAATATTTTAGAAATATTAACTTGAATTTTGGTTATCACTAGGTGCCTATCGAACCCTCCGATGTGTGGAAGTCTTACTTGAAATCCAAGGAATGCCTTTTCAAATGGTTGGTCATGCCTTTCGAGTTGACGAATGCCCTCGCAACCATCGTGATATTGAAGGAGGATATCTTATGACCCTTCACCAATTCATTCGTGGTGGTGTATTTTAATGACATCTTGATATTTAGCCTCCACCATATTCGACAGGTCCTTCAAACCCTACGACAACACAAGTTGTGTGCCATTTAGAGAAATGCACTTTTGGCATGACCCATGTTCAATGTCTAGGTTTATCATTGATGAGTAGGGTATTCATGTTGACCCACCCAAGATACAAGTTATTCGGGATTGGCCAACCCCAACCCCTCTAATAGAGCTCTGCAACTTTCTGGTTCTTACTGATTTCTACCGTAGGTTCATGTTGGGATTTTCTCATATCAGTTGGCCTTTAAGTCAAGTCACCAAGGGTAGATTGAAAGAATTTTTTTTGGTCTAAAACCCAACAAAAGGCATTTTCCGAGTTGAAGCATCACCTCTGCTCTCCACTAACACTCACATTACTAGACCTATGACAACCATTTGAGATTGAGACAGATGCCTCATACTATGCTGTTGGTGGAATTCTTACTCAGCAAAGGCATCTAGTGGCTTACCACAGTGAGGCACTTTTAGACATAGTTTCAAAGTATCACATTTATGACAAAGAAATGTATTCCATTATGCAAGCCTACCTTCAATGGAAACATTACATTCTGGGGAAGGAAACAATCATCCACATAGACCACCGACCCTTGGAGTTCATACACACACAAGGGAAGCTATAGAATGATCATCATCATAAATGGTCCACATACCTTCAATAGTTCGATTTGAACATTAAGTTCCAGAAGGCCAATACCAATAATGTTGTAGACTACCTCAACCAACCACCATTCATGGTGCTGACCATTATGCTCGACTCCTATGGGCATGAGACTTTGGGGTGGCCATATCTTTACAAGAGTGCTTTAGAATTCACAAGCACATACCAGGCACTCCTGAAAGGGAAGAAATTTCCAAATTTTGACCTCCATGATGCATTGTGTTAGAAAAATTATATATTACAAAGCAATGGAACACATAAAATATTGCAGAAATATAAACACAGAAAACGCATAAAACAAGAGAGACACAGATTTATGTGGTTCACCCAGTTTGGGCTACATCCACGGAGAAACAACCACTCCTTCCTATTATATTATCTAGAAAATTGAAGAGATACAACCTACAACAAATCCGTTGTAACACCCTCTTCGCTCTCAATCTCCTCTCTCTTCTTCACTCAGAATACAGATCTCAATAGACGTAATACAATTCCCTCATATATAGCGAGGGGTTGCCTTCTAGGGAAAAAAACCATAAACTAAACATAACTTCTACCATCAGATCATCTGCCTAATGAACGGCCCAAATTGACTAGAAATTACTATACTTTTACAAGGCAATTTTACATCTGTTTTTAGCTTCAGGGGCGCTGCCCCCGATCCCCCACTAGGGGACCGTTGGTCCCCGGACCCCCTAGCCAGGGGGGATCATCCCCCTCGAACCCCCAGGGGTGGGACAAGTCCCCCCCACATCCCCCGGCATGGAGGGGTGTACAATCTTCCTGGGGTATAGATTCGACTGAGACCTTTGAATACAGAAGATAATCAGGCTCCACACCTAACACACTATTATGCCACCTAGGAAATATCTATATTCCTTTAAGCGAGTGTGGCAAGATGATTTGGGAGGCACACTACAGTCGGGTCACTAGACATTTCAGAGTAGATAAAATAGTGGTGGTATTGCAGAAGCATTTTTATGGGCCGAAACTTTGTTATGATGTTGGAAAGTACATTAGATTCTACAACACCTACAACATTTCCAAACCAATGATTAATAAGCAAGGCCTATATACTCCTCTGCCTAATCCTAGTCAACCTTTGGAATCCCTCTTCATGGGTTACATGTCGGGCCCCCCTTCCACTAGGAATGACAACAACTACGTTTTTGTGGTCATTAATGGTTTCCCTACGATTGCTGTCATGGTGGCCTGTAAGAAGAGTATCGCAACAAAGGCCACTACTAAGATCTTCTTTGAGCGAGTGTGGGTACACTTTAGGATCCCACGGTCCATTATCCACCCATTATCGCAGATCAGGACAAAAAATTCTTAAGTGCATTTTGGTCAATTCTCTAGTCGATGTTGGATACCAAACTTACTAAGTCCATGACATTCCACCCCCAGAGTGATGGCCATATAGAGGGTGTCAATAGGATGACTGTACACATTCTGCGCATGTACTACTTGAAGCATCCACACACATGGGATGAAAGCCTCCCCTATGTACAACATAGCTACAACATAGCTATCCATAGCTCAACAAGCCATAGCTCCTTTTAGGTAAGGATGGGATTTAAGCCATTATGTCCCATTGATGTGGCCATACAATTTGCATCTACTTAGAAAGATTTAGCTCACATCCAATTTGAATCCAACATGACTAATAGCTTCATTGAGCACATTCAACACATCTTGCAGTAGGTCCATGCTATATTAGATAGATCCAATGCTATGTACAAGAAATACCATGATCAACATTGAGTGTCGCACAAGTTCTAGGTGGGTGACAAAGTTTGCATACATTTGCAAAAGAAGTTCCTCGTTGGACCCCACTACAAGCTTCACCCAGTCCAATATTGGCCATACACCATCACCAAGGCTATGGGGGACAATGCCTTCGAGCTCAACATCCCACCATTCCTTGGCCTACATCCAGTGTTCAATGTAAACCGCCTTCACCCATACTTTTCACCATTATTGGACACATCTGATATTGCAGAACAACTCACACCAACAGAGCTAAACCCAGAATGTATGGAACATGCCATAATTGATCAGCTCATGGACACGCATATCTATAACACTCACCAACAAAGGATCCAACTATGTAAATTTTTCAAAGTAGGCCAACTCCTTCACGAGGGCAAGGGGTTCCCCATGGAACAAGTTCAACAAAAATTTCTTCACCTCATGGAGGCTCTCCACGCAATGGGGACTATTGCTCCCTAAGGAGGGAGGAATGATCCACATGTATATTGGTGTCCACCCACCTATTCCACCTAGAACTCTAGTTGGTTTCATCCATTTCCTTGTTATTTCAACATTTACTATTTTTAGCATTTTTTTAAGTCCTGAACTTCTAGAGCAGTTTTGACCCCCTAAATGGCACTTTTTTGAGGTCCAAAATAGTCCCATATTCATAGGCAAGGGCTTGCCACAAATCATGTAGTAGTCAAAGAGACCTTCCAAACAAGGTATCGTACATGCCAAACGAAGATAATATGACCAAGTTATGACCCTCGGAAGTTGGTTGCCCAACTTACCTGAACAAGGCCCACAAACTCTTGGTGTTCCATCTCTTGGGGTTAGGGTTTTGGTTGCTTATGGTTTTCCCTTGTTTCTCAATACTAAATACGTCCTTGAGCCTCATTGTAACACAAGTTAGAGACATGTAGGTGCTACATCTCTTCTCAAAGATAAGCTACCATTGCCCGAGCTAATTTATTGTCACTTTATTTGTAAGCATATTTTTGTATTTTGATACTAATGAAATGAAGTGTTATTTCTGCCGCATTTTTGTATTTATGGTTATATATGTAAGTTATGTGAATAATTTATTGATGAGGAATGAATCATTGGGAATTTTTTTTGTGTGTATGCGATTCAGATCAAGTATTTTTTCTGCTTCAGTTATACTTTCTATGTTCTAGGAATCTATTATCTAGTTGTGTATTCATTAACTAATTTATTGTTGGGAATCAAATACTAGTAATTTATTTCTGGAAATCAAATACTAGGTACTCGGTTCAGGAAATTCTAACAAATTTAATTAATTTTATGATTTTTTTAAATCTCGCAATAAGAGATGTATTATGAGGTATGTTATTTTTATGCCTATCATGTTCCCTTTAATTATATGGTTGTCCTAGTTGGTACGTCTCAAGATTTTTTTATTGTTTGTTATAGAAAAGGGATGGAGGATGCTACATATTTTTGGGGACTCTTTGGTTGTTATTGCATAGAGAAGCACACTTGAGCCTAGTATGGAAGAGATGTTGTAGTGTCCAAGTGTAGCTTGTGTCAGCATGTCTTGTAAACATTTTGACTTACTCAAATTACATAAAATCAAAATTACATTAAAAAAAAAAATAAAAATTATATGATATTTTACCTCTACTCAAAGTTGGTAGACAAGTTATAAACAAGGTCTTTATTTCAGATTTCTAGAGAGAGAATCTAAGAGGGTTTTGAACCAAGGGGTTTAGGAGGGTTTTTTCATTTTTGAGAGAATGTGAACAACCATGACATTCTCATATGAATGGTAGATTCTTCTTACTTATATTTCGATTTTTCAACTTAGTTGTTGGGCCATTCTTTCTCTTTATGGAGTTAGGAATGTGAGGTTGTGGCGAGAGGCTCACTAATTGAATATATGTTTGGTGAACCATGTCCTTTATTATTTAATATTAAATATAATTTGGGTTTTGTTATCACACTTAATATCTAAGGGATCCATATTTTTCTTAGAAGGTATAAATACCATGCATTTGTTTTTAATTCTAACATTAAGATTTTCAATATCTTTAGTCATGTAAAATAATTTGATTCTATTGAAAGTTGGGAAAATTTCAAGTAAAACAATTTTATCTTATTGAAAATTGGAAAATGTACAATAATTTTGGGAAAAATTAGGGAAAACAATTCAAGGAAAAAAATATTAACCCATAAGATTTTTGCCAATTAGTTTTGTTTTTCTCCCATTTATTGTTCTTGAACATTGCTCTTAAATTCTATTCTTTTTGTTTTTTCTTTTGTTTTTTGAAAATGTGGTCTTTAGCATTCTTGTACAATTGGGTTTTTTTGTTTTGTTCAACATATAGGCTATCTTGCTTGGGGAAGTAGTGCAATTACTAGTTCATAAGAGATTGAGAAGTGTGTGAGTTATAGCAGTGTTTTCTGTGGTAACTCATGGTATGCAAAACAACAAGAGACCTGTGGAAGACGAATCACCAAGGGAATCTACAATGAGATGACACAATGTTGCTATCTATGTTGACAATTTAGGTGAGATCTAAATCAAGGTTGAGTGCAAGTCATGTCCACAAGCTACTTCAGATTGGCACAAACATTAACCAATATCCAATGATCTGTTTATTTTAAAGTTTTTTTTTGAGTTTGCATTGTGCCTAGTTGGGACAATGTATAGCTTTTATCTCTTGAACTTCTTAGTCAATTTGTTGTGATGATCTACTTTTCATAACACAATTCACACATATCATGTTCATTTTACTTTTGGGGTTTATTATTTGGAGTAATAATAATTAAAAGAAAAACTTTAAATTTAAATTTAAAAATAAATTTAAAAATAAACCTTTATCATTAGTTTTTTTACAACTAATGGGTTTTCCATGGCATTGTTATGTAATACAGTCTATTTAAATGTGTGAATAAGTTATATATATATATGATCAACCTAGATCCATCTTAACCTAGGATTTAGAGACATCAAATCTCTCAAGGTGTAAATCTTTCCTCACATTTTGTACTCAAAAATGATGTTTACATCTTGAAAGATTTGTATAATAATAAATTGGTTCAATGAGATCACCATATATAACAGGCAGACACATATTGCAATTATTCAAAAAATATTACAACTGAAAAACACAATAAGTATAAACATAACTATTTATATGAGTAATGATCAAAAAATTTATAATAAAATTATAATGATTTAAACAAAAACACATAAAAATACTGCCAGAAAAACCATGAATTAGCAAAATCTAAAATTCATAAACCACCACAATAAATAAATTAACTCGACAATTAATTTAAAATTACTAAAATTAATTTAACCAATGAAACACTAGCATTGGTTATTTTAGGTTATTTTCTCAAAATATTTGTTTCGATAGACTTACGATATACCAAGATTTTCGAGCCTGCAACCTAATACCTAAAGGACGTGAGGTTTTCAAAACATCAAGGGATCTCTCATGTAGTATAGACCTCTCCTGTAAGATAATTATATTACAGTTTGAATAGATACATCCTCAAAATCGTTATGGTCTCTTTTGGTACATTTCTTGTTAAATAGTTGGCAGAGAGTTCTAACTTTTCTGAATCTCTAATATTAGATATGGGAGGTGAAATGAGTTCTTATCAGGCCACAGTTGTCCAATTGACAAGGGCATCTTAAGACAAATATTTATGCGATTATTAATCCCAGCTTGGAGAATTATCATTTAAATTCAAATCATACACTCGAGTTAAGTTTATGACAAAAATAAGAAATATACCCCAAAAAATTGTTCATCGATTAGTCCTGAGTTTGGGGAAATCTAAATATGGGAAATTCGTTGAAGGTTCTCGTGAATACGTTGGATGTAGGGCTTCAATGTTTGAAACTGTCAACAGCTGATTCACTACCCGACTCGTTTGAAATGCTTCATGACATAATTTAGAGTGGTCAAAGTTTTTCTTTGCAGATATCGTTCATTCGCATAACACGTGTTCAACGCTTAACACAAAAATCTTTGAAGATTGAGATGGATGACTTTCACGTGTTAATGTTTGTCCGTGCAAACATCATTACTTCGCATCACAAAAGTGTTCAAATCTCATATTTCAAGATTGATATTGAGAGCTTAAAGACAGATTGGAAATAAGAAATGGGTCTTACATGGCAAGTCTCCTCTTTACCTGAGGCTCTAATATATTTCAAGGATTCAGGTTGAAAATTTAAAAAGATGGGAAATAAGAAAACGGCCTGCGAGTCTGTTCTGTTCTCACCTATAACTCTAACAAAATTATTTCAAAGATTAAGATTGAAAATTTGAAAAAACTGGAAATAACAAACTTAAAGAGTAAGCTCTTGTGGAGTGCCATGAAGTTGCCCTAGCCCAAGGTATGGACCAAATAAAACATAAGATAATTCATAAGGTAATTCATGAAAACTCTTTATATAGCTTTTAAAAATGGTATAAATGTTAATTCAAATTATAGATCACTTAAAGCCTATTTTTAAGAGTCCAAAGACATTGAATCTGATGGTAGAAAGCTTGGAGTTTTTGTTATTTGGCAGAGTTCAATTTATGGTCTCAAGGTACCTGGAAGCCATGAGGCACCTTAAGAAACTATATTAATTCAAAGCACATTTCTTTCTTTTAAAAGACCAAAACAGGTTTTCATCACTGGGCAAGGTTCAATTATTTTGAGGGCCTGACTTGGATTCATTGGGAAAGCTCAATAACCCTGAAGCCATGACTGCACCTTGAGAAAGGTACCCTTAAGCCATGGAGCCCTGAAAGAGGTAGTGGTCTTGTGGTTACACACAGAAACTATATTAATTCAAAGCATATGTCTTTCTTTTAAAAGGCCAAAAGAGGTTTTCATCAATGGGCAAGGTTCAATTATTGTGAGGGCCTAATTTGGATTCAATGAGAAAGTTCAATTCCAATGAGGGCCTAACCTTGAGGCCATGAGTGCACCTTGAGAAAGATACTCTTAAGCCATGAAGTGCCCTTAAGCCATGAAGTGCCCTGAAAAGAGTAGTGGTCTTGTGGTTACACACTGAAACTATGTTAATTCAAAGCCCACCGGATGTCTTTTTGGCCAAATTACACCAGTACACAAATAAGTGGATCAAAATCCATCTTAAAGCTTCACACTTGCACAATAAATGAATCCATTTAAACCCTAATTTCCTATAAAATTTATTGCACCCACCAAATTTGAATTAAAAAATATATGCAGTGATACTCCTTGCTGGCTTAAAAATGTTATACAACACATAGAAGAAGAATAAAAAACCTATACAATGATGGGAGTAAAATAATATAAATACAGGAGTAAAATAAATTTTGGCTTCTTCCATTGATATCACGCATCCTTTTCACACTAAGAGACGATGATTTTGTAAGATTAATCTCCTCGACTGAATCAAGGTGCTCTTATTTTGGATTCGTCGCTTAGATTGCAGTTCACTTTTCACTCTGCCGAATGCAAGCCTACAAAACGTGAGGATATCAAGACCTCCACAATTTTTGATGAGGAGCCCGTACCTGGGATATATATCTTGCATAATTGGCAATGAAAAATTTCTAGATTTGATTTTAAAATTTAGTTTTTGAATTTTACAACAAGATTTAAAAATATTTCAAAATAAAAAATATAAGCTATGCACTTTTATGATATTAAAAATGTTAACATATTATAGAATACAATCGGCATTGTCAAATGCTCACACAATACAAAAATGCTCTCCTTATACATACTAAATACTTTTAAATAAGGTATTTTGGTTAATCCAATATAAGCTGGCAGTGCTGCACAAAGGTACCGCAAATCATTTCTGTGAATTTGCAGTACCGTTATGCAGCACTGCCACCTTACCAGCTGCTAATTGAAGCAGATAAGTAAGAGTAGATTAAAGGATAATAATTGAACAGTTTGAAAAAAACAGACGAATGAAGTGTAATTACAAGTAACAAAACTCTCTTTACCCATTCAATAACATTGGCATTTGGTATCAAGAAAAACCATCATAACAACATTGCCAATTGGTATCAAGAAAAATCATCATAACAACATCTGCATCATCTGAAAACAATAGCAGGAATAATAAATTCAGGGTTCTCATAGCTTAGCCCAGAGCGCTGGGAACAATATAGGGCTAAAATATACATAACTAAATACACTTTGTAGGGATGTGCTGGTAAGGCTCGACGATGGTGCGTTTGCGACCTTGGTCTGCAAGTAAACGCTGTTCCTGGTCCACTTTTCCTGTTTTTCTCCGTTCGAACTCAACACTTCTCACTTTCTTATGTAAATCAGTTGTCTTCATAATTTCAGACAGACTTCTGAACTTCTTCCTAGGTTTTTCAATTTTTTTGGAACATGTTTTTGATTGCGAGGAATGAAGAGTCAGAGATGAGTTCTTGCATGATAACTTGCCTGCAAAATTGGTTGCATGTTCTTAGTTTCCGCTATATTTTTTCTCTGCATCGCCAATAATTTTCTCTCCGTGGTCTGAATCCGTGCTCCTTAAAATATCGGACATACTTCTTGTTTTCTCCGTCTTCCCTTTAACCACATGAAACCTTGCATTCACCGTATGGGAAAGCCCCGGAGGAGCAGGCCGTTCAATCTCATTAGAAGGAACTACATCGAATGCTGCTGAATCTTTGAATTCTAATCCCGTCTGTCTACCTTTCACGGGTGCCATCCTCGCTTAAAAGTCACGCGCCACAGTATTTCTTGACCTAACAGCAAGTATTTATAAAAACAAGTCCTGACAATAGAGATTAATATTCTGCGTATTTTCCCGCATGTCAGGGAGAATGATTCATAAAAACAGTAGTATAAGGCGTTGAACTTATTGGTAAGGGTTAGTTTCATTGTTGTAGTGATTCATAAAAAATAGTATTAAGTCTTGAACTTAGTCTTAAAGGCTAGTTTAATTGGTGGAATTCTCACACTTCAATATGGACGAATTTATGGATTTAATTTTAATTAAAAAAATAATGATAGGAAAATAAATAACATAAAAAATTTAATTTCATAATATTATTTTTTTCAATAATTAACAGAAATAAAAACAAAAACAAAAACAAAAACAAAAACAAATGCTATGTATGGAGTAGATTAAGTGGCAAACACGGTTGGAATTTGACGGGCAAAATCCCCGTCACAAGGCATTTTGACCACAAGGCATTTTGACCGTATTTCACGTTTAAAAATTTTAAAATGCCGTTTTTTGTGATGGGCTTTCAAAGTTCTAAAACGTATTTTTTACTGTTCACTTTTTTGCAAAAACGTCATTACTACCCTCTCAAACAACAGTCTTATAAAAAAGTGCAGTAATATTTGGAATTCTCTAATATTTGTTTTTATTGAAATAAATTAATTTCATGTTATTTAAAGTTATAGGTGTATGTTATTTAAAGTTATAGGTATATATTTGATAGCAGT
>APFE031004555.1:58306-102092 GCA_000404065.3 Pinus taeda | reverse complement strand
ATTCAAATGACAAAACCTCCTTTCTATATATAGGAGTCTAAGGAGTCACAATATAACCTAGCCGACCTAACAATAATAATATAAAGCCACAAAAATAACAATAGAGAGATTCTATGGGGCACAATAATAACAATATGGGGATAATATGGGCATAACAATATTAATAAGGGATGCAACTACAATAGTAATGGGGTAATCACTAGTATTATAGGGACCCAACATGCCCCTCTCCTTCAAAAAGTGTTGTCCTCAATGCTTGAGTAGTTATGGATGCTTCTGTATAAAAATCTCATCCTCCCATGTAGAATCTTTAGTGGATAAGTTCTTCCACTTGACAAGATACTTCGAAATTGATCGATTTCGTAGCTGTCAAGTTCTTGTTTCTGTGACTGCTTCCAGTTCCAATATAATTTTTCCTTCCTCATCAAGTTCTGGCAATATTGTTTGAACTAGGAGCTTGTCGCCTATAACCTTCTTTAAACATGAAACATGGAAAAATGGGTGCAATTGAGAAGCTGCAGGAAGCTCCAATTTGTATGCCATAGTACCAATCTTTTGCAGCACCTTATACAGACCATAATACTTTGGTGATAGTTTATTATCCTTCTTAGCTTTCTTGACGGACATTTGCTTATATGGTTGTAGCCGTAGGAATACCCAATCACCTACATCAAAACTTCTTTTGGTGTGATATTGATTTGCTTGTTGTTTCATTCTATTATGTGCCAACACGAGGTTATCCTTTAAGAGTTGGGGGACTTGTTGTTGATGTTCGATGTGATGTTCCACTACGTGAACCTTAGAATTTTCTCTTAAATATTATGTGATGGATGGTGGTTGATACCCATAGAGTGCCATAAATGAGGTCATTTTTGTTGCTGTATGGAAGGAAGTGTTATACCACCATTCAGCCAGAGACAACCATTAGACCCATTGTGTCAGTTTATCATATACAAAGCAATGAAGATATACTTCCAAACATTTTTTTACTATCTCAGTTTGCCCATTAGATTGAGGATGATTAGGTGAGCTATGAGCTAACTGAGTACCAAGACAAGAAAATAATTTTGTCCAAAAATTTCCAGTGAAAATGGGATCTTTGTCACTTACAATAATCTTTGGGTTTCCATGTAGCTTCTGAATTGTTTCCATAAATGCAGTAGAAACTGTACTGGCTTTAAATGGATGTGATAATGCACAAAAGTGTGCATACTTGGTAAGTTTGTGAACTACCACCATGATGACACTCTTTCCCTCAGACTTGGGTAAACCTGTGATAAAATCCATTGAAAGACTCTTGTGAAGAAAGAAGAATTTGAGGATTCACTTGTAGAAGTAGTCATTATGCTAATGGACAAAACAAATTCAAACAAGATTAACAAAGAGTTTATCCAGGAAACCTTTTGCAACAAACCTCTAGTGCTTCAAAGATTGCTTTGAGGTCCTTTGGGATAAGAAGAATTCCTTCAGCCCTTCTTCCTTCTTGTCCTTCCTGGACTGACCTATCAATAGCTTTCCCTTCGCCTCTACAAACTCAGAAATATTCAATCTGCAACAAGCATACAATCAATCAGACAATCAATCCTTGACTGCCCAAACACCTTCCAGACAAGCAATATTCTCTCTGCCAATCAAGCATTCTGATATAACCTTCTTTGAAGGTGGGTTTAATCAATCTCAAGATCTGATACCACTTGCTTTGAAAATGGGGCGCTTAGACTTCTTGTCTAACTTACAAGAACCTCTCCCACTTCCAAAGATTAAATTATTCCTAGGTATTTATGATTAACCAAATGCGGAATTAATAATGTGCTTGAAAATAGGTGTATGCTGGTCTATTTTAAACTGTTTATGTGCTTTAAGTTGACGTGCTTAAGCTGATATATAAATATGTATAGCAGTAAATAATGCAGTAGTAAAACAAACACATAAGACAACAATTTAATTGGGAGTTCACCCAAAACTCTTGGGCTACATCTACGTGAGCTCTATTCAACTTAACTAGGCTCTCTGGGATTATGGAAAAGTCCTTTTACAAGTTCTACAACTCAACTTCATTAGTTTACACAGAACACGATGGGTTTAGACACCATCTTATCCATGGCTCTGAAGCTCTTGGCTCTCTGGCCCTCAGCTCTGGCTCTAGCTCTTAGCTCTAGCTCTCACTCTAGCTCTGGCTCTCACTCTTTGGCTCTGGCTTCTTTGAGCTCTCAACAGTTCACTTGACCTCCAAGTGACTATCTTAATTGCTCTACACATTAGATTTTGCTCTCTCTGCTCTCTTTGCTTCTGCCCTGTTTTCAATTGAGCTCTCTACCTCCTTTGAGGTACTTTTTCGGCTTTTTGGCTACCCCGGCCATTTCTCTGTGTATCATCATCTCTCTACGCCTTTGTGGCTTCCCTGCTTCTTGTCAGTTCAAATGGCCATCTGGCTCTATGGATTTGTGGCTTCAAAATGCATCATTTCCTGTAAGAACGCTTTCTTGTAGTGTGGCATGAGGATCTGGAGCGGTTACATAGGTTTTGGGGCCTTCTCATAGGAAAAAACCAAAAAATATGAGAAAATCCCATTACACAGAGAATGCCTGCAAAATACACTATCGGGCATGATTTTCGGACTTGAAATTCCATTCAATTGCCGCTAAAATCCCTATTAGGTCTGCCATTAGGCAACATATCGCAACGCGTAGGCATATTGGTTAAAATCCAAAATACACCAAAAATACGTGAAAAACCCGACAAAATCCTTTTTTATCGAATTCCAAATTATATCGAAATCACCCTAATATTGCATCGGGTCTACCTTAGGTTGCTTTCACGAGCTCCACTATAGATCTAGGTGATCGTTGATCCAACAATCAACATGCGGTTCCAAGAAGCTTAAGGATATGGAGGTTACTCGCCTAAAAAAGGCGGTTTCTCTGCTCCTCCACCAAGCCATGCATCATTCCTTGTATGGGATCGAGTAGAGCTAGCCCAATACCATTTACCACTTAAGGCCTACCCGAAATCCCACTTACAGAACTCAAATCATATGAATTGTGCCTATAATTCCCCTTTAGGTCTGGCTTTATCGCTTTACTTTGTATTTTGGTTTTTACACCGAAAAGCATTAATACACAGAAACGTCCCTTCTATTGGAACTCAAATTTTATCAAACCACGCCTATAAAGTCCATCGGGTCTGGCGTTATCACCCCTTTATATCACTCTGACGTGACATTGAGATGCGATATATCGCAATCACAAATCACATTGGCCTAGGGGTCTGTCCTTTGCCTCGTGGCATCGTTGACGTCGATCCGCCGATATCGGTGATCACAATCACATTGCCCGGGGTCCCGCCATTGAACACATGCCTATATCTGACCCAATATATTAGAGATAAGAGATTGGGGGTCTCTATCCTTTTCTCTTAAGTCCGCCTCTTAGAGCCTCTCCATTGCAATTCCCCTTTATAATGGATTTTCGCCCATTTTAGGGGATTTTTCCTCTTTTTCAAAAGAACAAAGGGCATTTTCTTTCTATGATAACTTTTGCATCCTAAGTCCATTTTTTCCCATTCAAGTTGCAGTAGATTCAAAATGAAAAGATCTCTGCCATGGGGCTATTTCCAGGAACTTCCTTCGATTTTCATTTTCCTATGTGAGGAACACTTAGACTTAGGGGTCTATCCAAAATCCATTTTGGATCAGACGAGAAACAAATTGAGATGTGACAAGCACACATGTAGAGAAAGATAAAGAGTTGGTTTCCCAAAGGTCATTAGAAATAACTTTCCCAGTGGTTATAAAGAAAACTACAAAAGAAAGTGGCCCTCCCCTATACAAGTGGGCTCTAAATCTGCAAATAAGTGATGAAAGTCTTGTCCTGTAATTAAAGACTATTAAGATAAGATAAAATAATGGTTGAATTCAAGAGATTGGTTAAAAAAAGAAAAATCCATAGTACTCCTTCTCTGGGAGACTACGTTGGGGGAACATGATGTTCTCTGAAAAATGTTCATATTTATGGAAAGGGTGTGAATTTTAGAAAATAAATTTTGTGGGTCCTCAATAGGCTTATGAATTATGCGGTCTTCTCTTCACTTTCACTTCTCTATTATCAATTCACTATTCAGTGACTTGTGGTTTGACTTTCATATATACATTCCCAAAAGATATATTTTTTCTTCAATATTTATATGCTAATCCATTATAAAAAAAAATGTTGGTATTCATTGCAAATGCTAGAGCACTGAAATTGGAGCCAACATTGTATTTATGGAGGTGAATTCAATATTACTCTCCATCCATGGGAAAAAAAAGGAGGAACCCCAATTAGAGACCCTTTTCAAGCACATATGGAAGACCTTATTAGTAAATTGGATTGGATATATATTAAGCCCCAAGAAAACAAATATATGTCGAGTAATTAAAAGATAGGCCCCGATCACATAACAAAAAGATTGGTTCACTTTCTTGTAGCCACTTCCTTCTTAAATTAAAATATGTTATTTTCCTTTAAACTATTGTCTTGTTGGCTCCCATCATCATCCTATTTATTTAGAAATTTAGTCTATAGTGGATTACAGCCTTTTGCGTTTCAACTTTAATATACTGTAGCTTCATAAGCCTCAATTTTGAGGATTTTTTCATCAAGCTTGGGGGAAATGTATAATAGGTTCTCCAATTTTTATTTGGGAATAGAAAATGAAAGATATGAAAGTGGTTTTAAACTAATGGGCTAAGAAAAATGTTTCAAATCTAAAAAATCAAGTTCTTATTCATAAAAATAAATTAGAGGAAACACAAAAATAAATGGAGAAGCTTCCCATCTTAAATGAGCTCATGGTGGAGGAAACATCAATGTTTGGTAAATATAACAAGCCTTGTAGAGAAGAAGCAAAATAATGGCAACTCAAATCCCATAGCTCGTGGCTTCAAGAAGGAGATAAAAATTAAAAAAAAAAATTCATTATAGGGCCATAAGGAGAACTTAGAAAAATAATACAAATTCAATATATGTGGAGGGGAATTTAACTTCAAATTTCACACAAATGAAAGAGGAGGTTATTTATCACTTTTGTTCTCTCTATGAATAATGAGGTAGCTAATATGATAGCGTTGTGTGTGATGTTGGAGAATATTCCCTGTATAGTTTCTAAAGAGGATAATGAGGCTTTGCTACACCCTATTACAAAAGAGAAGGTATGGAATATCTTACTTTCTTTCAACCCAGATAAAGCTCCACGTACAGATGGCTTCTCAACACCATTTTTACCAATGATGTTAGGATATTGTTAAATTTTACCTTTGCAAAAAGATAGGTCATTCCATTAAGCATAATTATATTGAAGTGGTTACCAACTCATCGTTTCTAGATTTGGTACCAAATGAAGCCAATCCTTCCTCCTACTCTCATTTTAGATCTATGCCCCATTGTAATATGTCCTACAAGTTGATTTCTACAATTTTACTAATGTGAATCAAGCCTCTCTTATCGAAGTTTTTATTAGAAAACCATGGCGGTTTATGTCAAACATACAAATTGTGGATAACATAGTCCTTGTCCAATAAGTGGTCCATTGAAGTAAACATTGAGGTGAAAAAGGAATTATTACTAAACTTGACATGGTTAACACTTTTGACCAAGTTCAACATAATTTTCTCTTTGAAATGATGAGAAAAATTCCATTCAAAGAAAAAGTGTTGTAGTGGGTAGTAGCTCCTATGGGATTTTTTAGAGCTTCAGGAGGCTTAAGACAAGGTTATTCTCTTTCCCCTTTTTTATTCATCATAATGCTAGATTCCTTGAGAAAATGGTTAGACCCTTGAATTGTGAAGAGAAAGGATTCCACGTATACTCTTTGGTCTAGGTATTAAAAATATAAATCAACTCAATTTTCTAATGAAACATTATTATTGGGGAATGTGTGAGTTATTATAGCTCCTAGATTTATTTCATTTCTTCGATAAATTTATTCAAGTCTATGCAGGGAGGATTAACGAAGGTAAAAGTAAAATATATTCATAAAATGTCAACAAACACTTCTTGGCCCATATAGAATATATTTTGGGATTTTCAACAACAAACACTTGGAAGAAGCTTAAGTATTTGGGTATCCCTATATGTGTAGATTATGACTCTTCTAATCTTGGGCTCTAATTATTTCGAAATTCAAGTCTAAAATTAACTTATGAGGATCTCATTTTCTTAATCTAGTTGGATGCATGGTTCTTATTTAAGTTGTTTTATTAGCACTTCTATTTTTTGATTCTCAACCCTTTTATCTCTATTCAGAATTCAAAAGCTAATGTTTCAAGAGATCCACAAATTTCTATGACAAGGTGCTCTGTAAACTTCTGTGCATATTCCACTAGACAATTCATCATAACATATTTGATAATACTATACTAAAAATATGATATTCTACACTATTACAATTTCAATTAATTTCTATATATGTAGATTTTACTTTAACTAGTGCATGCATCCAAACAGAAATTATGCATAAAAGTAGAGGATGACAAATTAACCACACACACACACAAGACACAATATATGCTCTATGAAACCCTTTTAGGAGAAAAATGAGCATAAAAGTAGAGGATGACAAATTAAGCACACACACACACAAGACACAATATATGTTCTCTATGAAACCCTTTTAGGAGAAAAATGAGGTGGAAGGTGAGGTCACTTCACTCTCTTTCCCTATCGAAATAAAGCTGCAGATGCAAAGAAGTAATGTTTGTGGCTTGTGGGCTACTACGCACATATCCTCTATGTGTGCTCTACCTCCTATCTCTACTGGCTATCTTCACTAAGCTATGGAACAAAATTCTCTCGAAAGAATGGAATGCTTCTTCCTCATATTGGCCTAGTTATAACACAACCTCATAACCTACAAGTGGTTAAGTTTGAATACATCAAAACTTAACTAGAGTTACAAAATAGACTCTTCTAGAGTCTTTACATCACAAACACGAGGCTATACCCTTTTCCATAAATAATGGAGGCTGACATGGCATCCTCGCGAACTACAGGTGTGAAAACAGGAAGTTCACCTTTTTAGTGGCATCACTTTTGCATACAAAGTATGGTTGACATGCTTCTTGTGTGGTTGGAAAGGTATATGTGTGTTTTACCCCAAAAAAATATGTGGCGCTAAAGAGAAATTTTTACCCCAAAAAAGCGTCATTCCATGCCTCAAAATGCTCCACCAAGGTTTGAGACCTCATTTCTCCCAAGTGGGTCCCTATTTGAGATGATGCTCGTTGGTATCCAAAATTTCACCCAGACATGTCCAAAAAAAAGTTTGTTTCTTCTTAATCCTTGATGGTCTTTTTAAAGGGCATCAGAACACACATCTTGTTGAACCTGTCAAATACCATGAACAAATAATCATGTCCCTTTTTGGCTTAGACTAAACTTCCCACAAAGTCCATTGAATTTATTTCCAAAGGATGAGTAAGTATAGGTAAGGGATGATACAGACCTTGTTTCCTACTACTAGGCTTATTGGTACAAAAAAAATGCATCCTCTTATTAACCTAGCTACTTGCTCTTACATCTTGGGTCAATACCCATACATGTGCAAGTTAGCCACGGTCTTCCCTACACCAAAGTGAGCTGCAACATTGGATGTGTGAGCCTCTCAAATGGATGGAAAATTCCTTGAATGTTCTAGTAAATGATTTGGATGTAGGGCTTCAAGGTTTGAAACTTTCAAAGAGCTGATCCACTACCAAATTCGTTTGAAATGTTTCATGAGATAATTTAGAATGGTCAAAGCTGTTCTTTGTAGATATCGTTCTTTTGCATAACAGAGGTGTTCAACGCTCAACACAAAAATCATTCAAGATTGAGATGGATGACTATCATGAGTTAATGTTTATTCATACAAACACCATTTCTTCGCATAACAAAACTGTTCAAATCTCATATTTTAAGATTGATATTGAGAGCTTAAGACAGACCTGAAATAAGAAAATGGTCTTACATGCAAGTCTCTTCTTTACCTGAGGCTCTAATAAAAATATTTCAAAGATTGAGATTGAAAATTTAAAAAGATGGGAAATAAGAAAAAGGCCTTACATGCGAGTCTATTGTGTTCTCACCTATATCTCTAACGAAACTATTTCAAAGATTAATATTAAAAATTACAAAAAACTTGAAATAACAAAAGGACTTTACTTTCATGTCTGTGTTTTCCATATAGCTCTAACCAAATTAACTTAAGGAGTAAGCTCATGTGGACTGTCATGAAGTTGCCTTAGGTATTGACAAAATAAAACATGAGATAATTCATGAAAATTCTCTATATAGCTTCTAAACATGGTGTACATGTTAATTGAAATTATAGATCACTCTAAGTCTTCTTTTTTTTAAGAGTCCAAAGACATTGGATCTGATTGTAGAAAGCTTGGAGTTTTTGTAATTGGGAAAGGTCTAATTTGGGGTACCTTGAGAAAGGTACCTGGAAGGCATGGGGCATTTTGAGAAACTATATTAATTCAAAGCCTATGTATTTCTTTTAAAAGGCTAAAAGAGGTTTTCATCATTGAGCAAAGTTCAATTATTACAATGGTCTAACTTGGATTCATTGGGAAAATTATATTCCCATGAGTGTATAACCCTAAAGCCATGGGTGCACCTTCAAAAAGTACCCTTAACCCATGGAACACCCTCAAGGACATAGTGGTCTTGTAGTTGCACAAAGAAACTATATTAATTCAAAGCCCACCCAATTCTTTTTGCTCAAATTACACCCTTACACAAATAAATGGATCAAAATCCATTTTAAATCTTTCAAGCTTGTACACATATAAATGAATCAATTTACACCCTAACGTCCTATTAAAATGGATTGCACCCGCCAAATTTGAATTAAAGAAGAATAGATGTACTGATAATCCTTGCTTGCTTAAAAATCTTATACAAACACATAGTAGAAGAATAAAAAACTTATACAAATATAGGAGTAAAATGATATAAATATAGGAGTAACATAAATTTTGGCTTCTTCCGTTGATATCACGCATCTTCTTTCACACTAAGAGAC
This sequence comes from Pinus taeda, assembly GCA_000404065.3. Lineage (NCBI taxonomy): Eukaryota > Viridiplantae > Streptophyta > Pinopsida > Pinales > Pinaceae > Pinus > Pinus taeda. The sequence continues at coordinate 93,047 of APFE031004555.1, read as the reverse complement.
GATCATTTTGTAAGATTAATCTCCTCGACCGAATCAAGGTGCTATTATTTTTGCTGCGTCATTTAGATTCCAGTTCACTTTTCACTCTGCCGAATGCAAGCCTGCAAAGCGTGAGCATATCAAGACCTCCATACTTTTTGATGAGGCACCCTTACCTGGGATATATATCTTGCTTAATTGGCAATGAAAAATTTCTAGATTTGATTTTAAAATTTAGTTTTTGAATTTAATTGCAAGATTTCAAAATATTTCAAAAATAAAAAATATTAGCTATATATATGCACTTTTCCGATATTAAAAATGTTATATTTTAGAATACAATCGGCATTGTCAAATGCTCACACAATACAAAAATGCTCTCCTTATACATACTAAATACTTTTGAATAAGGGATTTTGGTTAATGCCATATAAGCTGGTAGTGCTGCACAAAGGTACCACAAATCATATCATTTCTGTGAATTTGCAGTACCGTTATGCAGCACTGCCACCTTACCAGCTGCTAATCAAAGCAGATAAGTAAGAGTAGATTAAAGGATAATAATTTAACAGTTTGAAAAAAACAGACGAATGAAGTGTAATTACAAGGAACAAAACTCTCTTTACCCATTCAATAACATTGCCAATTGGAATCAAGAAAAACCATCATAACAACATTGCCAATTGGTATGAAGAAAAATCATCATAACAATATTTGCATCATCTAAAATCAATGGCCTGAATAATAAATTCAGGGTTCTCATAGCTTAGCCCAGAGCCCTGGGAACAATATAGGGCTAAAATATACATAATTAAATACACTTTGTAGGGATGTGCTAGTAAAGGCTCGACGATGGTGCGTTTGCGACCTCAGTCTGCAAGTAAACACTGTTCCTGGTCCACTTTTCCTGTTTTTCTCCGTTCGAACTCAACACTTCTCACTTTCTTATGTAAATCAGTTGTCTTCATAATTTCAGACAGACTTCTGAACTTCTTCCTAGGTTTTTAAATTTTTTTGGAACATGTTTTTGATTGAGAGGAATGTAACTTGCTGCAAAATTGGTTGCATGTTCTTTGTTTCCACTATTTTTTTCCTTTGCATCCCCAGTAATTTTCTCTCCGTGGTCTGAATCCGTGCTCCTGAAAATATCGAACATACTTCTTGTTTTCTCCGTCTTCCCTTCCCTTTAACCACATGAAACCTTGCATTCTCCATATCGGAAGGCACCGGAGGAGCAGGCCGTTCAATCTCATTAGAGGGAACTGCATCGAATGCTGCTGAATCTTTGAATTCTAATCCCGTCTTTCTACCTCTCACCGGCGCCATCCTCGCTTAAAAATCACGCGCCACAGTATTTCTTGACCTAACAGCAAGTATTTATAAAAACAAATCCTGACAATAGACATTTATATTCTGCGTATTTTCCCGCATGTCAGGGAGAACGATTCATAAAAATAGTAGTATAAGGCGTTGAACTCATGGTTAAGGGTTAGTTTAATAGTTGGAGTGATTCATAAAAAATAGTATAAAGGATTGAACTTAGTATTAAAGGCTAGTTTAATGGGTGGAATTCTCACACGAATAATTCAATATGGACAGATTTATGGATTTAATTCTTTAAAAACAGTGAATCACGTGGAAATAAATAAAATAAAAATTTTAATTTGAAATTGTAATCATTTTGTATAATTAACCGATATAATATAAAAAAATAAAAATAAAAATAAAAACAAATAGTTTGTCTGAAGTAGTTTAAGTGGCGATCACTGTGGATGAAATCTCACTAAATTGGAGATTTTGGGTTGGAATATTGTACTACTCTCCTCCAGTTGCGAGATAAATAATGGACATGAGAGAGTCTCACCAAGCTTAACAAAAAATATAAAAACAATCAAATAATATTCATGTGCAAACTTAGACACACATAAAATGGTCTATATAAATATTTGATAAAAATTAAAATTTTGCATAACAAATATTGCCACTCATTTTAAAGTGTAAATTCTTCTAAATTTACTTTACATGCCATGGGCAAGCTAGGGCACAAAAAATTTGCATAGCAAACACTACACCCATTTTAGAGTGTAAATTATTGTAAAATGAGTCTACATGTCATCATTAAGCAATTACTCTAATAATAAAACCAATTATATTTGATAATAAAAATAAGTATCTAAATTAAAATAATTATGTTTAAATTAATAATAAAAATAAAAAATAAAATTGCATTTATTATAATAAAATATATTTTTTTCCAATATTTTTATAATTTTTATATTATTCTATTAATTTTTTTTAATAATTATATTTATATTTAAATAAGTTTTTTATATTAATTAGAATCTTTGATTTATTCATACACTTCAATGTGTAATTAAAAAAAAGTAAACTTCATTTTTACAACATTATAATATTTAAAATACAACATTTAATATATTTAAAATACTTTGAATTTGTATTACAATACTATAAATTTGTATGAGATTATTATTACTATTCATATTTTTTTTGAATAGATGTCAATTTAATTCTGCATATCAATGTGTTGTATACCTCAACCTTAAAAGCACGTTAGGTTTACATTGTTTCATCATCCACCTTGGAATGTTTTCACAATCTTCTCATGTTTTTATGGTCATGGGAAGACTAAGGAGAGAATATACATGGTGGTGGATTTGGTTCTGTGGTTTGTGTTATGATAAAAGAGGAGTAATATCCATTCAATATTTTGATTAATTTTTTTGATATATTTATTATTTATATATAATATATATATATATATAATTAATTTTAGCAGTGTTTTTTTTATTGTTGTTATTGATGATTTTTTGTTTTTGAGGTTAGATGTTTGGTTTCTTACTTTTGATATTGTTGCTTTAAATTCCATGGTTATCAATGGCTTAATGTTTCAGATCTTGAAGCAACCCAATTTGTGAAAAAGTTGGACATTGTCTAAAAAATTGTTGTCCAAGCCAATGAGTCACAAGTGATGGCCCCCAAGCTAGCTGAGAGAGGGGTCTTATTGGGAAGCTTAAATGGGATTGTGGCCATCACCATGCTCTCTGAATCATTCAGTGCATGAAAATAGAGGAACAACTCTTGGTATCCTTTTGTGGAAGGGTTTTTTTTCACCTTCTTTGAAGAAGAAGAGGATCATCATCTGATCTTTTGTAACTGACCTTGCTTTATGGGAGTGCAATGTTTGTATTTGGATCGTTGGAGTCTAGATTTTGACCTACAAAATGATGTCCCATTAGTTGTACTAGTTTGGGTTAAGCTGCCATGTCTTCCTCTACATTGTTGGAATGAGGAAACCTTTAGGAATATTGGGAATGCTCTAGGTCAATATATTGATTGGGAAGAACCGCGAGAAGGAATGTGATCTTGTATTCAAATTTGTGGTGAAGAGGATCTAGATTAGGGGGTGACAATAACAATCAATTTGTAGCTAAATAATTGGATTCATTATCAAGAGGTAGATTATGACCAACTACCATTCAAATGTAAGATTTGTCATGAATACATGCATTTTTTGTGTATATGTCCAAAGATGAAAGAAACCTAGAAGAATAATGAAGAGGATAATTAGTGGAAATAACTAAATCAATGAAAAGGAGCTCAGAAGAAGAGAGCAACTGCAAAACCTTAAGAAGGCAATTGATTGAGATCTAAAGCCTCGTCTACTACAAAATAATTGATCACTACAAGTGAAAGATCTTCCTCAGGTAAGCTCAAGGGCCTCAGAGGGAATAAATTTGAAGTCACCTAGTAGATGAAGATGGGGAAATTCCATATTCGATCCATCAGGATATTCCTTTAGAAAAATCTTAGCGCACAATCTCCAAGGGCCAAAACATTGAGATGCCTCCCTCCCTTAGAGGATATCCCTTTTTTGGAACAAAATGGTACAAAGAAAGAATTCAATATGGTGGAGGAGAAAGTCTTTCACTCCAAAATAAATATAAGAATACCCCAAGGATCTTCTATCTTTGGATCAAGTTAAAAATCATAAGTGACAGGGAAAATACAAAAAAACCACACAACAAAGTGGGATGACAAACAAATTGAGATGTGAGAAGAACACATGTAGAGAAAGATAAAGAGTTGGGTTCCCAAAGGTCATTAGAAGTAACTTTCCCAATGATTATAAAGAAAACTACAAAAGAAAGTGGCCCTCCTCTATACAAGTGGGCTCTAAATCCGCAAATAAGTGATGAAAGTCATGTCCTGTAATTAAAGACGATTAAGATAAGACAAAATAATAGTTGAAGTCAAGAGATTAGTTAAAAAAAGAAAAATCCATAGTACTCCTTCTCTGGGAGATTACATTGGGGGAACATGATGTTCTATGAAAATGTTCAAATTTATGGAAAGGATGTGAGTTTTAGACAATAAATTCCATGGGACCTCAACAAGTTTATGAATTATGAGGTCTTCTCTTCACTTTCACTTCTCTATTATCAATTCATTGTTCAGTGGCTTGTGGTTTGAATTTCGTATATACATTCCCAAAAGATATGTTTTTTCTTCAATATTACATGCTAATCCATTACAAAAAGAAATGTTGGTATTCGTTGCAAATTCCAGAGCACTCAAATTGGAGCGAACATTGTATTTTTGGAGGTGAATTCAATATTACTCTCCATCCATGGGAAAAGAAAGGAGGATCCCCAATTAGAGACCCTTTTCAAGGACAGATGGAAGACCTTATTAGTAAATTGGATTGGATATATATTAAGCCCCAGGAAAACAAATATATGTTGAGTCATTAAAAGATAGGCCCCGATCACATAACAAAAAGATTGGTTCACTTTTTTGTAGCGAGTTCCTTCTTAAATTAAAATATTTTAGTTTCCTTTAAACTATTGTCTTGTTGGCTCTCATCATCATCCTATTTATTTAGAAATTTAGCCTGTAGTGGTTTATGACCCTTTGCCTTTCAACTTTAATCCACTGTAGCTTCATAAGCTTGGATTTCAAGAACTTGTTCATTAAGCTTGGGGGAAATGTATAATAGGTTCTCCAATTTTTATTTGGGAATAGAAAATGAAAGATCTGAAAGTGGTTTTAAAACAATGGGCTAAGAAAAAAATTTCAAATCTAAAAATTCAAGTCCTTATTCATAAAAATAAATTAGAGGAAATACAATAATAAATGGACAAGCTTCCCATCTTGAACGAGCTCATGGTGGAGGAAACATTGACGTTTGGTAAATATAACAAGCCTTGTAGAGAAGAAGCAAAAGAATGGAAACTCATATCCCATAGCTTGTGGCTTCAAGAAGGAGATAAAAATACAAATTTTTTCATTGTAGGGCCAAAGGAGAACTTAGAAAAATAATACAAATTCAATATATATGGAGGGGAAACTAACATTAAATTTCACACAAATGAAAGAGGAGGTTATTTATGACTTTTGTTCTCTCTATGAAGAATGAGGTAGCTAATATGATAGTGTTGTGTGTGATGCTGGAGAATATCCCATATAGTTTCTAAAGAGGATAATGAGGCTTTGCTACACCCTATTACAGAAGAGAAGGTATGGAATATCTTACTTTCTTTTAGCCTAGATAAAGCTCCAAGTAAAAATGGCTTCTCAACACCATTTTTATCAATGATGTTAGGATATTGTTAGATTTTACCTTTGCAAAAAGATAGATCATTCTATTAAGCATAAGTATATTGAAGCGGTTACCAACTCATTGTTTCTAGATTTGGTCCCAAATGAATCCAATCCTTCCTCCTCTCATTTTAAATCTATGTCCCATTGTAATATGTCCTACAAGTTGATTTCTAGAGTTTTACTATGGTGAATCAAGCATCTCTTATCGAAGTTTCTATTAGAAAACCATGGGGAGTTTGTGTGAAACATATAAATTGTGGATAACATAGTCCTTGTCCAATAAGTGATCCATTCAAGTAAAGATTGAGGTGAAAAAGGAATTATTACTAAACTTGACATGGTTAACACTTTTTACCAAGTTCAACATAATTTTCTATTTGAAATGATGAGAAAAATTGCATTCAAATAAAAAGTGTTGTAGTGGGTAGTAGCTTTCATTTCAAGCCCTTGGATCTCTCCTTTGGTCAATGGGAGACCTATGGGACTTTTTAGAGCTTCAAGAGGCTTAAGACAAGGTTATTCTCTTTCCCCTTTTTTATTCATCATAATGCTAGATTCCTTGAGAAAATGGTTAGACGTTGAATTGTGAAGAGAAAGGATTCCAGGTATACTCTTTGGTCTAGGTATTAAAAATATAAATCATGCTCAATTTTCTAATGAAACATTATTATTGGGGGATGTTTAAGTTATTATAGATCCTAGATTTATTTCATTTTTTGGATAAATTTATTCAAGTCTATGCAGGGAGGACTAACAAAGATAAAATTAAAATATATTCATAAAATGTCAACAAACACTTCTTGGCCCATATAGAATATATTTTGGGATTTTCAACAACAAACGCTTGGAAGAAGCTTGTATTTGGGTATCCCTATATGTGTAAATTATAAATCTTCTAATCTTGGGCTCTAATTATTTCAAAATTCAAGTCTAAAATTGACTAATGAGGATCTCATTTTCTTAATATAGTTGGATGCATGGTTCTTATTTAAGTTGTTGTGTTAGCACTTATATTTTTTTATTCTCAACCCTTTTATCTCCATTCAGAATTCAAAAGCTAATGTCTCAAGAGATCCACAAATTTCTATGACAAGGTGCTCTGTGAACTTCCATGCATATTCCACTTGACAGTTCATCATAACATATTTGATAATACAATATTCAAAATATGATGTTCTACACTATTACAGTTTCAATTAATTTCTATATATGTAGATTTTACTGTAACTAGTGCATGCATGTGAATGGAAATTATGAATAAAATTAGAGGATGAAAAATTAAGCACACACACACACAAGACACGATATATGCTATCTAGGAAACCTTTTCAGGAGAAAACCCAGCTAGAAGGTGAGGTCACTTCACTCTCTTTCTCTATATGGGAATAAGGCTGCAGGTGAAAAGAAGTAATGTCTGTAGCTCGTGGGCTACTACAATACACATATCCTCTATGTGTTCTACATCCTATCTCTCTTGGCTATCTTTTCTCATCTATGGAACAAAATTCTCTAGAAAGAATGGAATGCCTCTTCCTCCTCGTGGCCTAGTTATAACACAACCTGGTAGCCTACAAGTGGTTAAGTTTGAATACATCAAACCTTAACTAGAGTTACAAAATAGACTCTTGTATATTCTTTTACATTGCAAACACGTGGCTAGCCCATTTTCCATAAATATTGGGGGCTGACGTGGCATCCTCTCGAACTACAGGTGTGAAAATAGGAAGTTCAACTTCTTAGTGGCATCATTTTTTCATACAAACTCTAGTTGACATGCTTCTTGTGTCGTTGGAAAGGTCTATGTGTGTTTTACCCCAAAAAAATAGGTGGCACTAAGGCGACAAGTTTTTACCGCAAAAAAACGTCATTTCATTCCTGAAAACACTCCTCGAATGTTTCAAACCTCGTTTCTCCAAACTGGGTCCCACTAGTAAAAACAATCCTGTGAGCTAATTCCTCCACTTTTTCCACTCCAAATGCATCAAGATGGACTAAAAAATAATATAATGATGTAATTTGGATCACAACTCCCCATTTTGGGAGGCTTTTGGACCCCAAATTCTTTTATTGAATCAGGTTAAGAATTTTTTTTTCCTCCACCTTCTCTTTGGTGTACCATTTAGCTTTACCTGGAAGGTGTCCCTTCAACCCAATCTACCAAAGTTCATGCTACCATTGTCTTCTAGTTATGGAACTTTTCTGCAAAACTATATCTTTTGTCAACTCTGCCTGAGTGTCTGGTGCCAAATCCTCCACAAAAGGTAGGACCTATTCCTCTTCCTGATCTAGCATGGCAGGCTCATAGAGTTTCAAATTATCTACATTCACAACTCAGTAAATCTACATATATGCTAGTAAACTGAGTTGATAGGCATTATCACCCAAATTTTTGAGTGTCTCAAAGGGACCATACCTTAGAGACTTGATTTTCTTACGAGTCCCATGTAATATCTCCTTGTTCAACTGTAGCTAGACTTTGTCTCCCATATTGAATGATTTCTTTGTTGTATGTTGATCATGCATGACCTTATACTTCTCCTACAACTTGCGCAGTTTTTCCTGTACCTGTAGATGGATCTGTCTGATCTTCTCTATAATTTTTTTTGGCCCTCAAAGCATCTCCTATAAGATATTCCCTTACTCCTCTTTGTTGCCCATATGAAATATCTAAAGGTCAATGTGGAAAGAATGAAAAACAAGTCTCAAATGTGGACTTTCTTGTAGAAGTGTGGACTGCTCTATTATAAGAATGTTGTATATATACCATATTTTTATCCCAGGTCTTCAGACACTTCCATTTGTATCCCCTCAGAAGGTGAACCAAAGTCCTATTAACTACTTCTGTCTACCAACCTATCTGTCAATGGAGTGTTGTAGATATCTTCAACTTTGTGTCCATATTTATGTAGTCTAGAATGCACTGAAAAATATTGTGCCCCTCTCTGAGATGATGCCCATTGGTATCCCAAAGTTCATGCATACCTGTCCAAAGAAAACATTTGTTTCTTCTTATTTGCTGATGGTATTTTTAAAGGGCATCAGACCACACATCTTGCTGAACTTTTCAAATACCATGAACAAATAATCATGTCGCTTCTTGGTTGTCAGTAAACCTCCCACAAAGTTCATTGAATTTATTTCCCAGGGATGAGTAGGTATAGGTAAGGGATGATACAAATCTTATTTCTTATCACTAGGATTATTGGTACAAAAACATGCATCCTCTTATGAACCTATCTACTTGCTCTTACATCTTGGGTCAATACCCATACATGTGCAAGTTAGCAATGGTCTTCCCTACACCAAAGTGAGATGCAACCTTGGATGTGTGAGCCTCTCAAATCAATGAAAAACACTCACCTTTAGGAACACATAGCTTATCCAACATGTAGAGTAACCCATCCTAGAGATGGTAGTCAATGATTTTATTGGCATCGTGAACATGATTATGAATCTACAACTATTGATACACCTCCTTGAAGTCCTCATATTCTGAATATGTCTCTCTATATCAAATGTCATGGGTGAATGAATCCATGTGCATAAGAGTCCCCAAAGTTATAATATTTCATGTGGGTGGCCTTGAAAGCATATCAAACAACTTTTGTTTTTCCCTTCTTATACTTGATCACCAAATGAAATTACTTTAGACCCACAAGTATTGTAATGACTGGTGATCTATGTGGATTACTACCTCCTTTCCCATGAAATAGTGCTTCCACTTCTTCAAATATTTCACCATGGCATAGATCTCCTTATCATAGGTAGGGTAGTTAATAATTTCCCCATGACATATTTCAGAATGGTAGAAAACGGGCCTTTTGACTTGCATGAAGACAACTCCCATAGCACACCCACTTGCATATGTGTCCAGTTCGAAAGGTCACTGCAAGTTTGTTAATCCTAGAACTGGCACTTGACAGATATTCTTCTTTAACTCCTTGAAATCCCTCTGCTGATCTTTTCCCCATTGTAAACTCTTGCCACTGGCTGTTGTTATCACTCAGAATTTTCTCAAGGTTAGAGAAAGAAATTTTCGAGGTAACCACAATCCAATCTTTTAAGTATAGAATCTAGCCAATATATACTAAGAGAGGGCTCTATCTTTATGATTTAGCTTTGTTTTTGAGGTTTTAGGCTGGTTATGACAGCTTGGGGGGTTGTGATTTTGTTTTGTGGTGGAATTTAGGAGCAGATGGATAGAACAAGGTAAAATAGGACATTGGGCTATGGAGTCAACTGGATGATGGCTTAATTAGATCAAGTTGATTTAACAAAGGAGAGTTTCACAGGGCAAGATAGCCAAACAAAAGATAAATGATAGTTTTAAATGGGTGATATGTTCTTGAATAGGGAGGAAGAACAACTAAGAATCCTTCAACAGGGTCCAAGATGAGGGAAAGTGAGTGCTCATTAACAAAAAGAAATTAAGTATTCTTTGTCAAATGGTCACAATGATAAACTATGAAAGGAGGGAGAAATTAAGAATTCCCTACCTATAATAGCCCGGAAGAAAACATTAAGAATATAAATGATTTTAAAGATAGAATGCAGTAAAGCTCTTTCTAAAATATAACTTTTCATTTATCATTGCGATATGAAACACATATGAATATTTATTAAACCAGAAACACTGTAAAAACTCACGATATAGAATACTTATTTGTTTCTCGTTTGACACAACTATCCTATAAAAGTCATTTGCTTTATTACTTTGTTCCAGCCAGCCATACAAAAGTTGCTCAACAACACTTCAATTCCAAAAGTAAATTGTCTACATAAATGTCTAAGAATCCACCTCAAAAATACTTCAAATGAAGAAGTATTTATACTAATTGTAAACTAAGATATCTTGAAAAAATATCAAGATTAGTTTCATAAATATCTCCAATCACTTAAATTAAAAGAACTTAAATGAAGGACATTCAAAACTAATGAATCTATTTGGAAATATTTCCATGGATTTATGGTGACAAAGAAGAGAAAGTCGAATTTGATAGCAACTCTTGGTTGATGATGAGGCATCCCAGTCACTAACTGCATCCTTCCTTTGTGCATTCTACCCTAGAAATTCTGCAAACTTAGAGTGCAATGATACTCATGTATATCTCTATCCGAGATAGGTATGTAAAACATGAAATAGGTTATTGTAGATAAGAATGTTTTTGAGATAAATCTCTCTCATTGTTCCAAAATTCAGCTCCAGCTGTTCCCAATAGTCTTTGAAAAAAGATATCAAAAATAGGACTTTGCACAAAATGAAACATAGGCTGTGAAGACATGCACTTATCTCTCTTTTGGTAATACCTGTGTAAAAAGTGAGATAGGTTTTTTAAATTAGTCTGTTAGGAACAAAAAAATCCTCCAATTTTCAAAATACTTCTTGGATTGGCCACAATAGTTTCTGTAAAACTATGACTTAAACAAGAAATTTATGAAGAATGTACCATTTCTGCTCTGATTTCATATTTTAACCTTAAATTCCTTTCAACTGTTTTTTCACTTTTACTTTGGATAAACTTCATTATAGTTGGTGAAAGTGTAAGTTTACTTTTACTATTTATTGTTTACCACTCTGTTTTTTTCATTTGTCTTCACTTTGACATGAATTTGTATGCTATGCTTTGTAACTATCTTCCTTATTGTTTATCTTCATCCTAGCTGATTTACTTGACTTGGTCTTCAATCTAATACTCTTTAACCCTGATACACTTTGATTGTTCTTTACTGTGTCTTTTTACCTTTACTGTATATTTTAGTTTTTTTTTTTTTTTTACTGCCTCTTTCAATAGTAAATTGTTTAATTTCATGTTTCCTTTACTTGTCTTTTTACTGTATGTTTTATCTTCCATCTCTGTTTGAATAGATTTGATAACAAAATTGGAGTAAATAGGTCTTATGACTAGTATTAAGACTATTTATCCAAGGTTGTGGTCTTCTGATCATCTGTAAAATAAAGCAAATTCTTAAGAAAGCATTGGCTTGCAAGGGAGGTCGAAAAGGTTTCATTTGAGCTTAAGGTCTGCGGAGTGAGTCCAGAATGGATTTCAGGAGGTAAACCATGCTTGAATCAGTTAACAGAGGCTTCAGGTGGCACAGATGGGTTACATAGGGTTTTACTGCACAATTAGGTGAAAACGAGCAAAACTGTGGTTTTTGTGTTTAAACGGGTAAATGGTTGATATTCGAAGGTAAGATTTAAATGAACAGTGGACAATTTTTCATATGCAGAGAGTGAGAAGCGGGGGCAGTAAGTGGATTTCATTGCACTGCTTTTGGGAGGCAAGTGGTTTTGGAGGAGGGTTGCGCAATTCCATGGATCGATTGACACATAACATCGGCAATATTTGGTAAATCGCTCACATCTCATGCTAATGGCCGGCCAAAAGGCCCACGCGATATGAGCGATAGCCATCAAATCTAAGGGATCCGATTAGATGGTGGTCAGGGTGATGAAGTGACTGATCGATAATGGAGGGCGGGTCTGATATTAATTAAAGGAATTACTCATTGTAGAAATTTTTGAATAATATGACACTTATTCACAGAGATTATCCTGATTATACACTATTTGCGGAATCATGCATAATACATAACCTCCTCTACATTGATCATCAATTTACAGAATTAAGAAACAATCGCGTGCGCACATTGAAACATCAATCGCACATATCAACATAGTATGTACTGGGGAAAGAATACAACTGAAAACCCCTCAACTATCTGCATATTATATTGATTGAGAACATGTAACAATACATAGTACAATACTCCTCGCAAGTTGTCAGTACTATCTCCACCTGTCACACACAAACTAGCTCAGATTTGAATCAATCACAGGTTTAAATCTCCTCCGCTGCTTGCTTCCTCCACTGCGCAATCCTGCATGAGAATAGATGAGAATGGCTGATCCAAACTCATATTCCCCTTGTGTTGCACTACTCAATCCTCCTTGGTAATATTAATCCACTGATTGTGCAAATCTCATGCACAACTATAGTCACAACTGATAGTTGTCTTGCCCTTTCACTCACCTCTAACACTTGTCTCCACTAAACTGTCCATGCACTGAGTTAACTGATGTATTGTTCAATTGATTTATGAGTTAATAATTAGTGAATTAATTAATAATTAACTCACACCACTCATCACTAGTGTATTTGTCAGTTAGACTAGATACAATTAGTTCAACTAAGTCAAACTGAACACAACTCCATCAACTCCTTAATCAGCTCCACCAAACTCAATCACTTGAGTTCTAACTGAAGTCCTTCATGCAATAGCTCAACTAAACCATAAGAAAAGTGTATTTCCTTCTGGCAGTTGCATGTGCCAGATCCGTAGCTCGAAATGAAGTGCTGCAAGAGGATAAGATAATGTTTATAGTCCAAATATTATTAAGAGCTAATAGTATTTAAATGTTCTATATTTAGACTGGCAGTCTAAAAATAGACTCCGCCCATATGTCTAAAAATAGAAGTCCATATATTTTTACCAACATGACCAATCATCCATAAATAGCATCTGCAACTTCATAGACCATGATCCATATGTCTAAAAATAGACATAGTCTAAAAATAGACTTTGCGCCAAAAATAGCCCGCGGGCCCACTTAGTGAAGGCGACTTATTTTCACTAAGCTCCATCATCTTGTTGCATTTTCAACACTCCTTATCAACAAGGTATGGATTATCTGCAACCCCTATCCTCCATCTATGGTATTCGAATTTGCTCCTGGTGAGCGCCTTCATTAAGATATTAGCATCGTCATCCTCCATGGGAATATATGAAAGTAACATGATTTTCCGCTGCACACAATCTCTGATATGATGGTACCTAATTTCGTCCGTTGGGCTCCTTGCCAAATCTACATCCGTGAAGCCACATAGCTTCACCTCATCCTCCTGTCTGTACCACAATCCATACCCCGATGTCTACCAAGCACGAGGTGCTTGTTCCAACCCATACAGCGCTCTCTTGAGCCTGCACACATGCGACTCGTTGTTGAAGTTCTCGAAACCTTCGGGCTACTCTATGTACACCTCCTCCTCAATGACTCCATTAAGGAACGTATTCTTCACATCCATCTCATGGATGTGCCACCCCATCTGTGTTGAGAGAGCAAGAATCGTCCGTATGGAAGAATACCTTGCGACAGGTGCAAAGGTCTCCTCATAATCGATCCCCTCTATTGTGAGAAGCCTCAGGCAAAAAATCTTGCCTTGCACTTCTCCACACTCCCGTAAGATGCCTGCTTCACTTTTTAGATCCATCTCGAACCCACCACTGATTTCCCCTCCGGTCTTGGGACAATCTCCCATGCACTATTTTTGACAATCGAATCATACTCTTCCACCATGGCATCTACCCATGCGAGATCCTCCACAGCTTCCTCGAACGAGGATGGCTCAGTCACAACACATTTTCTCACAAGAGCCATGTATCTAGTGTACTGATCAGGTGACTATCTCTATCGGCGTTGTGCCGTAGGTTGTCCTACAACCTTCTCTGTATCTTGAGCTAGTCGCTCAGCTTCTGTAGTGTGCTTTTGCCCTTTGATGGTTGGCGCTGCATGATTGGTCTTTTCCACTCCATGAACTTCATCTTGTGGCTAATCCACAGGGTGAAGCTCATCCTTAGAAACTAATAGCTCCTCATCTGCATGAAAGTGTTGCTCCCTCTCAAGCGAACACTTCATGGCTTTCTCCTCCTGAAATTTGATATCCCGTCGCACAAAAGCCTTGCGACTGTCTGGCAAATACACACGATAGTTGTGGGGCATATTAGTTTACCCCACAAATATCCCAACCTCAGCGATCGGCTCCAGCTTCTTCCTGGCATCCTTTGTCACATGCATGTAAACAGGAGAACCAAAAATCCTCAAATGGGAAATATTAGGCCTGTTACTAGAATAAGCCTCCTAGGGTGTACTCATGTCAAGTATCTTGTGAGGACAACGATTATGCACATATACTGCAGTATTGCATGCCTTTACCCTCAAGTCAAGGGGTAGGCCCTGATCATGCAACATCACCCGTGCAGCACCCATGATCGTTCTGTTCTTCCGCTCATCAACCCCGTTCTGCTATGGGTTATGGGGAGCTATGAGCTCTCTTCAAATCCCTTTTGCACTGCAGAAGTCCCTGAACTCGCCAGAGATGAATTCACCACCATTGTCGCTCCTAAGATCCTTCACCTTCTTCCCCGATTCCTTTTTGACTAGTGCTTTGAACTCACAAAAATTTGAGTATGTCTCACTCTTCTTCTGCATGAAGAAGATCCAGCACTTTCGAGAGAAATCATCAACAAAGATCACATAGTACCTGTGCTTTGCTCTCGAAGCTATTGAGAAAGGTCCACACACGTCTGTGTGAATTCTCTCAAGGATTGTCGTGGTGTGACTATCCTTCTCGTGAAAGGTGGCTTTCACAAATTTTCCCAAAGTACACCCCTTGCATTGATCTAACTGCGCAAGAGTGCCTTAGGAAGCCCAGTAGAAATCTGTTGTAGTATCTTCAAGGCTCCATGGTGAAGGTGGCCCAATCTCCGGTGCCACAGCTCATCATCATCCCGGCTCATCACTCCTTTTCCCTTGCATGCCATTGCTGCGCAACCATCTACATGCAATTGATAAAGGTTCTTGACTCGAACCCCTATCTTCCGGGTTTCTCCAATTGTCTTATTGTGCAGGAAATCCTTTCCGTCACTGAAAACAACATCATATCCCTTGTCTTCTAAGATCGCCATAGAGATAAGATTCTTCTTCAATCCTGGAACATGCATCACTTCCTTCAATACGAAGGGTTTACCAGACTCCCTCTCAAAGGAAATGGTACCGATACCGGTCACACTATATCTACCATCATCGCCCATCTTGATGTGCACTCCAAGATCTTTCTCATCAAGATCAGAAAAAAATCTCGATCTCCTGTCATGTGAAAAGACGCACCACTGTCCAAGAACCATATCGATCCCATCACACTTGATACCAAGCATGCGATCAATGGAAAATCCAGCTCAAACTACGAGGCTAAGGCCTCTTCTGTTGCAGATCCAGCAGCTTGCTTATTTTTCTTCTTTTGCAGACAATTTGTGGCATAGTGTCTGTGCTGGTGACAATGAAAGCACTTCACCTTGGACATGTCTTGCTTCTTGCCTTTCACACCAGAATGAGAAGATTTCTTGTTCTTCCCCTTCTTTGCTTTGGCAGCCAAAGCACAATTTTCTTCATCATATGCCTTTGATGAAGATCTATCCCTGGTATTCCGCTTGATCTCCTCTTGCACAAGATCAGACCAAAGTCTCTCCCATCCTGGCAATTTCTCCCGACCATTGATAGAGTCTTGATAGGAATGCCAACTCTTCGGAAGACCAAAGAGAGCCAAGCTCACCAAGTCCTCATCATCGACAGTCACCCCCACACTTCCCAGCTCATCTTGGAATTGGGTGAACTTCGTGAGATACTTGGGCATACTGTCTCCATTCTCACACTTAATGTTTCTGAGTTTATGCTTGAGCGCCAACTTCCTCTGGTCACTCTTGCTTTGGAATAAATCTTTCAACGCTTTCCACATCAAGTATGGAGAAGCCTTTCCATGGAGGCTGGATACAATGTGATCCCTCATGCCCTCCAACAGAATCCTTCGACACTTTGCTGTCTTCTTTTGCCAAGCCTTAGCTTCTGCAACATTAGTAGGTTTTGGGACATCCACATCTATGAACTCCTTCAACCCATTGTCATCTAACACCGTCTCCATCCTGTCTTTCCATGCAATATAATTTGATCTGCCTTCAAGGGCATACTCTAATCGCAATCCGTTGAAAGACATTTCAACTTCGACACCAAGAAAACACTGCTGCAAATTCGAATTCCACTAGCTCAAAACTCAACTGCTTCTGCTCTAAAATTCGTGAGAACAAAGTATTTCTCGCACAAAGATTAACTGTATGGGCATTTAGCGGATATGTCACCTTCCAAAAGAAGGATGATTCCAGTGGCTTCCTGGCCCGATTATAGACTCCACCTGAAGAAATAAAATGTAAACACTTTCTGAATAATAGGTCTAATGATCAATCCTTGCTTTGATATCCTGTAGAACTTTTTCTACAAATCAACCAGCTTTGAAACCATGTAGAGATTTCTCTACAAATCAACTAGTTATGATACCATGTAGAAATTTTTGAATAATATGACACTTATTCATAGAGATTATCCTGATTGTACACTATTTGTGGAATCATGCATAATACATAACCTCCTTTACGTTGATCATCAATTTGTGTAATTAAGAAACAATCAGATGCACACATTGAAACATCAATCGCACATATCAACACAATATGTACTAGGGAAAGCATACAGTTAAAAACCCCTCAACTATCTGTATATTATATTGATTGAGAACATGTAACAATACATAGTACAATACTCCTCGCAAGTAGTCAGTACTATCTCCACCTGTTACACACAAGCTAGCTCAGATTTGAATCAATCACAGGTTCAAATCTCCTCCGCTGCTTCCCTGCCTCCACTGCGCAATCCTGCATGAGAATAGATGAGAATGGTTGATCCAAACTCGTATTTCCCTTGTGTTGCACTACGCAATCCTCATTGGCAATCTCAATCCACTGATTGTGCAAATCTCATGCACAACTATAGTCACAACCCACAGTTGTCTTGCCCTTTCACTCACCTCTAACACTTGTCTCCACTGAACTATCCATGCACTGAGTTAACTGATGTATTGTTCAGTTGATTTATGAGTTAATAATTAGTGAATTAATTAATAATTAACTCACACCACTCATCGCTAGTGTATTTGTCAATTAGACTAGATACAACTAGTTCAACTAAGTCAAACTGAACACAACTCCATCAACTCCTCAATCAACTCCACCAAACTCAATCACTTGAGTTATAACTGAAGTCCTTCATGCAATAGCTCAACTAACCCATGAGAAAAACGTATTTCCTTCTGGCAGTTGCATGTGCCACATCCATAGCTCAAACTGAAGTGTTGTAAGAAGATAAGATAATGTTTATAATCCAAATATTATTAAGAGCTAATAATATTCGATTGTTCTATATTTAGACTGGCAGTCTAAAAATAGACTCTGCCCATATGTCTAAAAATAGAAGTCCATCTATTTTTACCAACATGACCAATCATCCATAAATAGCATCCTGTAACTCATAGACCATGATCCATATGTCTAAAATAGACATAGTCTAAAAATAGACTTTGCACCAAAAATAGCCTGCGAGCCCACTTAGTGAAGGCGACTTCTTTTCACTAAGCTCCATCATCTTGTTGCATTTTCAACACTCATATTGGGGGCGATTTGATTGGTCACTGAGTTATTAATTAATCCTAGTGACTAATTAATCCTCATTTAACATGGCGGCTTCGGGCTCCTTAATTAGTTATGGTTTAACTAATTAATCCCAATTATCGGTGTTATTATGGTTATTTTGCAACCAAGGGCAGGATATATAATTTATTGTGTTTTTAATAATAATACGGGTAATGGGTGTTTTATTTTCGGGAGTTAACAAATACAAGTTAAAAGTTAATATGACTTTGTGGAAATTCAACATGCGCTAAGATAAAATGTTTCTGAAAGTATATTTCATCATATAACATTTATAACTTAGGCTAAACGAATATGATGGTTTATATGGAGAATGTTTTAATTTCCCTAAGTAAAATAGTATTTTACTTAGGAAAAGCTTTATAAACGGAGTGAGTGACTTTATGAAGGGGTAATTGTTGAGGAAGGGGCTTTAAGTACTTTAGGTATTCCAAATTATTGGTCCAAGTGTCCGGTCCCTCCAAAAGTCATAGAAATGCTCTGAGCCCCTCTAAATTTGTAAGTTCCTTTAGTACTTAAGGGAAATTAGTGAAACTTAAGGGGAAAATGGGTAGGGAAATTAATTAATTTGACTTTGTTTCTTTGATGTACTGTCTCCAATGTGAGTTGTGCTTTGTCCAATTAATGAAAGCAAAAGATTTAAGCAATAAACTTAACCATTCACCACACATTTATTTTGCAACCATCATCTACTCACCCTTCCTAATTTATCCTAGCATTTTTACTTCTTTATTAGGGTGCACTTAAACTGGCATACCCATATCACACTTTCTTTTCTTTTACATGTAGATATCTATCTAAGTCTAGCTTTATTACATCCAAGGGCTAAGATTAAACTATTGAGCTCATTTTATTCACTCTACCTATCTACTTATCTGCCAAGATTAAATAGTTGGTCAGATTTTTATTCTCTATCTCTAAAACATGAAATTGAAAATATGAACTAGTCAAGCTTAAACTGTTTGACAACTCATGGATTGTTGCATAGGTGACAAGTTGCACACAATATTTATTATACAAAATGTAAAATAACAGTGGCATTTGGACACACACACTTTCATGGTCTTTTTCCTTTTTTCTTTGGTGTTCATTTTCTTTCATTTTTTGACCTTTTCTTCATTCTTTTTGTCCTTTTATTCTTTTTCTAGGACATACCCTCTTTACATTTTTTATTTTTTGACTTTTACAAATATGGAAAAAATTTGCAAAAGTAAGGGTATGTACATATTTCAGAACTAAACCAAGTCAATCATGATATATGACACCTATTGGTATAGGAACCAAACAGTGGCTCCACTTGGGGATGGAATCTCCTTGTGAAATGTCAAGAACACTGTCGACTAGTAGGTTGATCCATTGGGCCAATCCCACACATGTATATGCTCTGTTGCATAATCTTTGTGACTAAAACTTTTGAAGTGAAAATACATCCTTTCTGCAAACTGAAATCTAATATAACATAAAATTGTTGCTGAAAACTAAATTTATTTAACCTGAAATCCTACCTTCTTACTCTAATCAGCTTACTGACTGCTGGTTAGGTAAAATGAAATAACCAATGCAACCATCCAAGCATTATATATATTGGTGATCTTTGTTGCTTGTGCTTGTTAGTGTTTAAAATTGAGATCTTGCAATCAAATATAGCTTTGTTAACCTTTGAGAAGATAAGGAAATTCCCGATCTCCTTTGTTGGATCTAGAAACTGTACAAAAGGATCTTGTAACATATATACACTATTCTTGAACTGATTCAAACAACTATACATCTATTGTGTATGGCTTGCATGCCATGAAACTGAAATATAACTTTTATCTTTATCACCCTACATGTTTTCAGATGAGCTTTGTGATGATATTTCTACTGATTCTAGTGTCTATATGGTGAAACTATTATCATCTTGATTTTGACTCTCATGGTCTGTTAATGGAGAAAAATTCTGATTGCATTCATCGTTCAACCTATCAGCGATTGGATCATAAAGACCTTGGAAGGATTGCTGCAACTTGTTACATATAGGTTCAAATGGAACTTCATAGATTTCTACAAGTTGCTCGTCCTTTTCTTTAAAAATTTTACACCACATTTCCTTTAAAAATTGAAATGATTCAAAACAAAGAGGCAGGGAATCATCTTGGATCATTTGATCATATGTTCGAGCTTCCAAGTCTTCTTCTGCAACATGACATTCAATGACATTTTGGGGCTGCAAATCTAGATATGAGAAGTCTTGAACAAAGATTTTATTGCCCTCTAGATAGTTAATATCAAGACTCATTGACATTTGATTTCTAATTGCATGATAGTTATCTCTGATAAATTGAAATGAAGCAAAACAAAATGGTAAATTCCCTTCACTGATTTCAAAATTTTTTGCACTTTCCTCCTCATTCTCATAGCTTAAATGAACAAGTTGATCATTATTTTCAAGTTGTTGAACCTGAACTTCCTTATTCCTCAAATTAGCTTCTAATTCTTCTGCAAGGTTAATTTGAATTTGAGAAACATAATCATAATTATAGCGATCAATCTTAGGCACATCATGATAAGAATTAATATCACCAAATGTACATATTAAATCAACAGATTTCCTCTCCACATATGGTTCTATAACTCTTTCTTTAGATTTATGGTAGTTGGGATTAACAGGGATTTGTTCATGGATGCTAACCTCTTCTTTTTGCGAAACAAATGTGTCATGGTTATTTTGAACAAAAAATTCAACTTTCATTGTGATATGAATCATTTTCTCTGTTTTCTTTATCAAAATGTCGAGTTTTTCTTCTTTTTCTACTTTCAACTTTTCTCTTCTAATTTGCAGACTAACTTCTACATCTACTGCCATGTTTTGCATATGTTCCATTGTTGAGGTGTTTCTTTCTCTTAGATGAAATTCTATCTCTGAATCAAATGCTCTTGGGTAATGAAAAAGTGTTGAACGAGGGGGAGGTCTTATATTTAATGGTATTGAATAGTAGACTTGATTAAATCTATCTGAAAATTGTTGTATTGTTTCATCTGACTGTCTTTTTAACTAATTATATTCTTCTATGATCACAAGAAGATTGAGTTTAACTATCCATTTATCAAGGAAGAGTTGAGAAACTTCTCAATATTGGAGATGCTTGCCTCAAGTAGGGTTTTGAACCAACTCTTGACTTTGTCTTGCAAAGGAAGAGAAAAAAGCCTAATACTGACATCCTCTTCATCTACTTCAAATAAGTTAAGATAATCCTCAAAAGCTTGAATATGTTTTTGGGCAGTGATAGCATTCTCTCCATCAAACCTAGGGAGATACTTGTGATAATCATTAGGGAAAGCATGGAGTGTAGCAGGTAACATGAGGGGCTTATATCTATCAGGAACTTTATAAGGTATAGGAACATGTACAGGGATTGTATGATTAGTCTTGATTGTTTCAGATTCTTTGATTTGAATGTGATCCCCATTAGATTTAGAAGACTGCTATTCAAATGTGTAAGGAGACTTTGTATCTACAACTTTTAAAGGAAAATAATAATAATTTTAATCTAAAATCTTCTCTAAAATACAATATACATTGGAAAACTTTATCAATGAGAAAGAACATAATGTCTTGGATAACAATCCAAGTTAAAAGCCTGATATTTTCACATAGTTCTTTCAAGTTAATTTCTCCAGTGGAGTCTTGATTTTGAAATTGATTTGGAGTTGCTAGGTGGATGATTTTAACCTTTGTGTGTCTTATCTCTGTTCACCATCATAGGTCAGATCTAAACCTGTAAAACAATTATGAACAAAATGTTAGTTCTTCCCAGTATGGTAGCCACTATGTTATCACTCAGAATTTTCTCAAGGTTAAAGAAAGAAATTTATGAAAAAAAATTGAAATCTTATGGAGTCCCCACAATGATTCTTCTACTGGTTCACTCGATTCCTTATCTGAGTCCCCACAATGATTCTTCTACTAGTTCACTTGATTCCTTATCTAAGTCTAAGCCTCCTTCACCACATATTGTCACCATGTTTGCACCCATAGTTGGTGTAGGAACCCAACCTGGTGTTGGCTATGGTTCTATCCCAGTGGTCACATCAAGTAGAACAGTCTCAAGGACTGTTTTGGTAGCCCCCATCATCCCCTTTATGGTTGGGTTAAGTCTATCTGATTTTAACTAGTTGATAAATGACCCCATACACCATGATGCTAGTTGTCCTTCTATGTCAACTAAGCTTCCTTTAGACATCCAAAAGTTTGAGGGTAATGCTAGAGAGGATCCTACCAACCATGTCTGATCCTTCCACATGTGGTGTTTGTCCAACTCCATAACCGATGACTCCATTCATCTTCAACTATTCCAATGCATGCTCACTAGAAATTCTACAAAATGGTATCTAGACCAGCCCTCTTCATCTCATTCTGTTTTCATGATGATTGCTAAAGTGTTCCTTTCATACTTCCAGTTACCTCTTTGGTACAACACTGGTACGGAGCTATTGACCTCATTTTGTCAATCCTTTTCCACTTGCCTTTCCAACCATGTTCAAGATCGAAGGAGGAGCACATGTTGTGCCCCACCTTTCAAAGACCATGTCTATCTAGAATGGTTTCTTAGGAGCCTTTTATCACCCATTTGAAAAGATGCCACATCCCATTTTCCTTAGATCGAGGAAGAAGCTCTCCAAACTGCTCTAAGATATGACCTGATTTATGTGCAATATGGTTATGTCTATACTATCATTCCATACCTCCATCCTGCTGGAAGTGCCAATGCACTCGGGGCATCTCACACCGCCAATAGTACCACTAGAACCCTTTCACACCCTTCACCATATACTTAGAAAAGTTATGGCTATCTGCAAGGGGGAACCAATTCCTCTAACACTCATGCCCCTCTTGCTAGCAACATGTTTTCAGGACCCCAACCCGTCTACCAAACTATTTCTCCTCCTTATGCACAACCTAGCGCTCTAGCCCCTCAAGCATTAGCGTCGTAGCCTCCCATGCATCCTCAGCCCCAATAGCCACTGCCCCCTCAGGGTCAAGTGTTTGTATAGCAGAGTGCGACCAATCCAAAAAATTTGAAGAAAAATAATAAGGGGAAGGGTAACAAGGGTAACCAGGGTAATCAAGGTAATGAACCTAGTGAACCCTAGGGGAACTAGCCTAACACCAACAACTAGCAACAGGGCAGCCAGCCTAAGAAGAACAAGGTTATTCATACGAATAAGCCTTGTGCATGTTGTGGTTTACATGGCCATTATACACATGTGTGTCCTCTCTTACCCAAGATGTGCCAAATGTGGGAAGCTCAAGCAACTTCTAGAGGTCAACAATCGCCACAGAATCCTACGCCATCTCAACCAGCAGTGCTCACAAATCTTTTTCCTCAGCAAGGATTTGTTGTTGCTCAACCTTAGCTAGGTCAATAGCCCATCCCCCCCAACCTTTTGGCCCTGGTGACTACCAGATCTTTATGATGAAATTTATGAGGTTAACCCCTCCAATATCAACCTAAAAACTTGGTCGCATCAATATAACAAGCCTTCGACTTTGTCTACAAGTCAGTCCAAAACAAAAGAATCTATTGAGACCCTTACAACACCAAATGGTCCATTACATATCCCTTAACCTAAATCTAAGGCCATTCCCAAGATCCCAAAGGGACCATTATGTTGTAATGAGGCTTCTAACTGATCTGCCCATACATACAGTATAATAGATGACTTGGTGCAATCACCTGCTGCCATGTCGAGGCTGGAAGTCCTCTAGTCATGCCCATATCAGAAGAAATCTCTACTAATTTCCTTGGGTGTAGTAGATCCTTTTGACGATCATCTGATTGTCTTCTCAGTTGATACATCAGAACATTCCCCATTGCCTCCATCTATTTCTTTCTAGATACCAGTCTGATTCCATAATGCCATCACCTCCCGATGCATTATTGAAGAAGGTGCATCCACATGTGTGATGTCCACTGTTGTTTGGAAATAAATTAAGTCACCTTAGTTTCCCCCCCCCCACCATAAATTTGTGTGCTTGGGATGGACACTCCTTCAAGCTTGTTGGCCTGTACCGCAACTTTCCAATGACCATTGCAAGAGAGACTTTCCATGTCGGCATTGAAGTCATTGATGTCTCTTTGGATTACAACATTCTCTTAGGTCGTAGTTACACATATGCCACGTCAGCCATCACCTTTGTGGTGTTTCGCAGGATGTTCTTCCCCCATGAAGGGAATATTGTTACCATTGATCAGTTGACTTACTACAAGTAGGTATCTATGACCTCCCCTAAGTCTATTATCTCATCAATGTCAGATAAACAGTCTTCACCTCCTCTCACCCGTGTATCACCCGGAGTATATAAAGTTTCCTTTTTGTTGGGTACTTTTCCTTTTCCTCCCCCTCCCATCTCAGAGCCTAACTCTATGATTATTTTCATGAACAAGCATTACGAGCTACCCTTAAGAAGTAAGGTACACCTGATCAACAGTTAGCTTCTTTTTTCCTTGTTGTTTCCATTCGAGTCGAGACCTTTAGATCCACCCCTCCAAGGAGCTCCTCCGTGTGTGGGTGCCTCTCCTATGTTTTGACCAAGAACTATTCCTCCAGGTCTCAACCACCCAGGAGCTATTCCACTAGGATATTATCTTGTAGGATAGATACCTTTCTTATTCCCCCCTCCGGGAGTATTTTATGTCCCTGTCATGGCTTCCCTAGTCCTCCCTAACATGACTTTGGGGATCCAAGTATGGTACATCGATCCCCCCTACAAGAATTCCACCAGGTAATCTAAGACCTTATCATGCTTTGACCCCAGTTCAACCAGTCCCCATGACCCCTGCCGCTACTTCAGTTCTCACAACCTCAATAGGAACCCACTCCTATTGCAAAGCATCTAGACAAGGGGGAAAAGCTAAGAGGAAATAACCTAAGGACAAGGCTCCACAATCTGCTCTAGCCCCTAAGGACCCAAATCCATTATCCCCGTGTGCTTTGTGTAAAGTTGTTGGGCATGCCACCAATAATTGTCCCGAAGTTCCTCAACTTAAACCTTTGGTTCATGAAGCCTTCCTTGAGTCAAATATCCCAAAAAGCCATGTTAACTTGTCAGGCCCACCCAAGAAACTCAAAAACGTTGCATACATATCACCCTTGTGCCTTGTGTGATCATCATGGTCACTATTCCCATTGTTGCCCTTGTTTCGATGAATTTTGTGATTGCCTTAGGGTGCTTTGTGAATACGAGGCCACTCGTAGTGGATCATCTACTCCTATACTCGTGGATTATGGTACCACTAGTCAACCAGAATAGGGGAACTATGTTCCCACCATTGTGATCCCTCACCCCGATGTCATTATGATCGACAGCATAGGCCCTATCCTTTACTTGTCGTCATCCTTGAGTTCCTCACAGGCAAACCTTTCTAAGGTTTCTACGTGCACTTCTATCAAACATCCTTTGATAAAATGTCAAGCATCAACATCCATAGATCTTCCATCTACTATCTTTTCATCTACCATTCCAAATGATGCGTATGTGAACCTTCTTTCTTAGGTTGATTCACTAGGTACCGCCACTGCATCATGTAATAAGTCTTCCTCCTGTCCGCCCATCTTCCATTTTGATGAGGACATCATGGAAGCTATGTCTACCCCTGATTACCCTTGTACTTATCCAAGGGGGCATTTCCTTGGAGGATTTTGAAGGCTATTTCCTTCTTAATTCTCCCCATGCACTCTACCTCAATAAATTTTTCACATAGCACATCCCTTTTATTTGCGTATGTTTATTTCTGCCATGAATATAGGTAGATTGCATCATCTCATCCATTTTCTTTTGTACCTTTTAGATAGATCCATCATCATCACTGTATATCGATCATGCCGATAGTGCAAGTCGCTTCTCCAAGAATCTAGCCTTAGCAGCCTAGGCCATTTTTGCCCCCTTGCATATATTATTCCTTCTGAATGACATGTGCACTGGATCTACCACCAATAACCATGCTAAATATGATGCAGTGATAGATTAGTTAGTTGATGCCCTTGTTCATCACATCCTTCATCTTCATGTCCATTTAGATTCCTTGCTACTTGTCATGCAATTGAATGGTGTGTATCATGTGCATAACCAAGTCCTATTTACAAAATATCTATGAGTTAAGATGTTGGTACGTGAATTTGAAACCATTACATTTAGTCATGTTCCTAGAGCCCAAAATAACTATGTAGATGCCATTGCAAACAACATTCTAGATTGGCATTTATCACATGTATACCACAGAAGATAACACAACAAATGGTGAACCATCATCATCATATAAAATGCATAATCACATTATGTATCATAAAAGTGTTTGGAGCCATAGCTCTAAATACATCCAACATGCCCATAGCATGTTACAAAAATCACAATCAGTAGGACCCACATTTCCCTACATCTATTCATTGTCTAGTGAATCTTGTGCCAAAGGCTCTACTCCACCTGGATGCAGATCATGTAATACCTGAATAGCCATCGCCATGCGTCGCATGATACCTCGCCACTCTGAGGGAAGACCGATGCACCCATCTGTGTATCAATCCTCTATGTCATACCATCCATGCTATGAAACTCCAGTCATGAGTACATTAAACCTATGATGAAGATCAATGATCAACGCAGTATCCTCTCGACCCTGATGTGATGGTGATGTCCCCCAATTTGTAGCCCTAGGCATTGTGGCTCGGCCTACATATCCTGCCAAATTTAATGGTGCTATGTTTGCATACAACATATTTTACACTCAGTACCATATAAACATGTTAAAAATATGAAATGCACAATAAGGATAGTAACTTAACACTTACCGTTTGGTCCCCATGCTTGCCAGGGCGGAAGTGGTAAGTCAGAATCCCCATGATAATTCATCCCGCTATAAGGTTAATGTTCAATGTAAAGTGGCATCTGATCCCAATGTACAAGAAAATAGAGTTGGAACACCCAGATGACTACCCATACTCCTCCTCGTCATAGTAGCTGCCCCCAATGACACGTCCTGGGCTGCTACAGGCCCCCATCTTGGATCTGTACATGAGGATAGATAGTGGGTATCTTCTCAAAGAAAAACGCACACAGTATTGTACCAAAAGCACAGTCATGGTTCACTTGCTTCCTGCAAAGTTTCAATTGTCATTTCATAGATGATAATATCATCTGGGCCCACCCATAGTAGGTCCCAACCAAAATTCTCTCAACCAACATCATCTGCCCACCAGTGATGTGGTGGAATGCCTGCATGCCTAAGACCCATAGCACAGTTGCGGCGACAAACTGTGTCTCTAACCTCTCTAGATCAACAAGCGGGATAGTTGTGCCCTTGTCACAAACACCTCGTCGACAATGGCAGTCCACAAACTCAGTAATGTTCCTCCTGCAAGGTAACACCAGATGAATATCCCTCACCACTCTGAGGGGAATTAATCCAGTCAAGAAGAAAATATCTTGTAATGTGATCTCAATCTTGTGCCCCCGCATGACAAATACCTCCTGGTCTGGATCCCAATAGCTCACAATTATTGATAGCAAGGGCTCACCTGCACTCGTTAATGGGTTCTCTACTGGCTTGAGAACCCAATAATAAGCCAATTCCCCTTGAACCACTTGATCCCTCTGTATCTCGAATTGAAGAGTATCCAAGTCTCATTCAAGCCAGTTGATTTTCAACTCTTCCATGCCTGCAAAACAACACATATCTTATCAATTCAGAAAAGAAAACAATGGTCTACACTGATTAGCCTATAGCCCCCACCAGGTCAGTAGACCAACCCTCTCTCTAGGCCCAAATCACATTTTTCAGCATAGAAAGTATGAGCTCACAAGTTTCCAGCTATTTCCTATGAGCCAAATCGTACTTCTTGGCACATAAAGTGCAATGTGACCATGAGCAAGAGCAGGGGTCTCTCAGGGAGCTACCAGGTGCCAAAAATTAGGAAATAAACCACTAAAATTAAAGAGATGAGTTCGGTCACCCACCTAAAAGTTGAATATACTGATTTTGACAGTTAGTTTCTCCGCTACGATCTCCACAAGATTTAAGGTATTTTTCTCCTCTCCAAATTCACCACTGTTATGAATCCAAATTGGAGGGAAAATGCCCTTTCATAGAAAAATCCCCAATTATTTTATCACCCTTTGTGACTAGACAATAGCTTAGTTTGATAAACCATCAACACCTTTGGAAAGCTCTCACCGAGCTCTATAATGGGACTTGTCTAGTTTTTTATTATTTGACACATCACTAAGAAGTCATTTTTCCCAAAAAGGTCACTTTGTCAACTCTCAAAATTGCATTTCATCATAAAGCGACACTTGTACTTTGAGGTCCACTTCCTCTTAATATTTTTCGTACCATATGTCGATTTTTGTCATCAGTAACCATCACTTTCTCCTGCTTTGATGGTCCCCACCTGCCCTAGTCTGTGTGGCAGCATCATCGAGTCACCCTTGTTCAGAGCATCCACGATGAGTCACCCTTACACTCTTGGAGTCTATTTCATGTCCCATTATATCATGTCATAGTATTCCATGCATATTTTCATATTGTTCATCCTGGGTTGCCCATTTTGGCCTCTAGTCATACTATCCCCATCCCCTCCGGAGGTGAGTCAGTTGCTACCAGGTCAACCATGCACTTTATGCTCTTACAAGGGTAGCCATCTGTTTGTCCCTAAGTCCCACTTTTCCCTATTATCCCTGGTGTCTGTTCATCAGTCACATTACTATTTTCCCTTTTCCTTTAGATGAGGATCCTTATTGCCTCATATATCATGGGCCATATTCTATCAACATCAATTCATTTATTCCAAAAGAACGACCAAGAGGGCGATGTATCTTGGTTCCAAATTCCATTTTTTTTCAATATCATTGCCCTTTGACTTGATTGTTTCATGTTCACAATTCATACACTTGATGGTCCAGGGATGCAGCAGATTGTACCAATGGTTCCCTGGTGTGTGTGAGATGTTTCAAACCTCATGAGGGGGTGTCCCTTCAGGTAGCCCCCGACATGTCTGAATGCATCCCTACTATGCTACAGCCTCATATGCAGTTTCGTAAAGTTGATGGGTTTGGTTCCTACTAATTATAGTGTTCATAGCATGCACGTCTCCTTCATATGATCCATTTAGTTTTGCAGATACCTTCCTTGTTTATAAAACCTTCTTCGGTTGTTTTACCCTCACTCCCACCCATTTTTTGAGGGAAGCGGATTTGTATCTCATGTATTCAGATATTATTGTACTCAGTCCTGACTCATGTTTTTCCAGGTGCATTATGTGTATGGGACACACTGTATTATTTTCTAGATCTATTATGCTAGCATGTCATGTACCATTCAACATGTACTTCATTGCTCAGTTTTATATTTCTAGGTGAACCATTACTTTTGTACTAAGTTATCTTGGTGGGTATGGGTATGCCTCCCCCACATCATTGAGGTTTGATATGACAATATAAAAGGAAACTTACATTAGGATAACTCCCTCTGTCCTTATCCTATTTCACTTCAGCTTTATTGGTCTCTCTCTCTCTCTCTCTCTGACTCCCCTATGTTGTCTAGTGATTGTGTCTTTACAATGTACTTCGGTCATACGTTTTTCTCCTAGCACTCCTGTTATCACAAAATCCAGCACTGAGGGGTTGCTGATCAGGTAGACTCTGTGTAACTGTTTCAGACCAATCTTTTGGCTAAGGATTAGCCTCCCTAGCCTGAGAGGTCTCTCTCAAGAAAGTCATTGATTTTGACTGTTGATAAGAGGGCTAACTCTAGTAAAGTAAATTTAATAAACATGTTGGCTGGATAGACATTAAAAAGACTTCCATTGGGCTTATGGAGTTGATCATATTCAATAACATATAACACTGCTCATGCATAGAAGTCAGGGCATGTAATGTTTAAATACTCAAAACATCATCTCACAGGAACCTCAGCTTACAAATACACACAGGAAGTCAGAGCAGCATAAGTGAATTCTGAGTGATTGTGTATTCATACAACTGTAAAAACATAGAACATAAAACAAAACCACATATCTTGAGCATTTGAAACACTAAAAGAATCCTGAGAAGATAAGCAGCAAATTATATTACCAAACTAAGTTTTTACACAAGCCAATGCAATACTCTGTTTCTCAAAATATCCAACCCTTGTTACATAGATTTTTCAACTATATATAGAAACATAACTCTAACTACTTGGAGCTTCCTCCTCCAACATGAGGGGAGCTCGATGACTGCCACTAATGACACCTATCTGCTTTTAACAAACTTATTTAATACAACAACCACTAACATAAGTTCTAAAGAGTTCTAATTTGGTTATAACTCTAATTCTGTCTTCTTCATAAATTGATTCCTCCTTGCAGATTTGACATTTGGCTTCCTCTTCGTTTGGCTGAGATGGCATGAGATGAGCAATTAATGCCCTGTATTGGCTTTGGATACTGAAAGCTTTGATCCGCTCCATGTTGGCTGAGAATATCCCTAAACTTTCGGTTCTGGTTCCCCATCATTTGCTCGAACATGAACAACACCTTTCTGAGCCTTTAATCACCCAAGGAATGGAAGGTGGCCACGTTATAGATATGCTGTAGGCTGTGGTGATAGATAGGTGTCCCTTTTTCAAAACTCCCGCTCATAAAATCAACTGTCTGTCTGCATTTTTTTTTAAAACATCATCTACAGCAGTTTCGTAGCGCGCTACGAAACTGCTGTTTGATTGCCTTCAGGAAATTCTTTCTGCTGACTTTGCTGTATCTTCAAATGATGCAATATGACAAGGAGGTGAATTTTCAAGGTGCCTTAATGCTGTAGCTGCTGCAGAAACACGAGCATCTACCCCCATTACACACAAGAACAACGACTTCTCCTTTGTAGAACAACTTAATACCAGCCTGTAAATCTGTGTAAACTCTACTCTTGAAATTCAATCAATAATGGATAATGTTATCCACCAGTTGTCTTTACAGAAGTGCACTCATCAAAGGTAACAACTGCCATTACCTTGAAGATACATCAGCAGATGTGGATAATAAAACATTACGATGACATTTTTCCTCATATAACAATTGATTATCCTCTTCTGTTTCTGGTTGTTTTGGCAAATCAAGCTTTTTCCTTTGAGCATTGAAGAAGCTTTTGCTATACAAAGAACCAAAGACTACAATTACTCCTATACACTGTTTCCAACTTAAGGGGTGCACAAACCATATGCACGAAAGTAAGATGATGATAAGCTGTCTTGTAGTCATAATAGTGGCGAAGGTAAGTGCCCCAAATGTACGAATTGTATAAGAAATAAAAAAATGACTAGCTATTGCAACCAAGCATGCTAATTGCACGAGAACAGAGGGTAGTGTAGCATATTTGATTGTGTATTGTAACCTTTGAAGAGCTTATCCTGAAATGTGCTAGCATGTGTTCCGTTGTCACAGTGAGAACAGGGCCGACTATTAAATCTTCTAATTTCCTTCTCTCAGCAAGAGCTTTCAACTTGGGTACAAGATTGGCAGAGTTCCAATTCTCATGAACGAATAGAATTGATTGCGCAGAATATTTTTGCCCACTACATGCATAAGCATCCTGGTCACAAACCCATGCAACATAATCAACCTCTTGAACATCAGGGCCAAGAATATTCCAATCAAATCCCGCATCTTCTAATTTCACACGCCCTTTCAGACTAACAGCAAGTTTCTCAGCAACCCTTGAACTTCCAGTGAAAAGGGTCATGCGTGGATCTCCCTCTAGCAAAAGTCTATTCATAGTTCTATCATCACAATTGACAAAATCTACATCTCCAAGAGGCATTCCACACTCATGAAGAAGCCGTAACATTTGCTCCATTACTATGCTAACCTTGCTATCAACTTTTAAAAGTGGCTTGTTGCCCATGTAGAGGGCACCCATAAGCTGGAGGAGAGGTATCTCCAACGGAAAACTGAATGGTGTTATGATTGCCACAGGACCATAGGGCCATCGAAAACCATTGCTTTGCTATCCATGATGATTTCCCGGTACTGCAGATGATCGAGCCAAAAATCGGACTTGGTCACCAGAAAAGATCTCCAAAAACGTTTGTGTAACATTGACCTCACCACAAATCTGAGCAAGATGTTTCCTAGTCACGACTCCAATGCCAGATGCGAGGGACTAACATAAAATAGCAACCACATTTGATAGCATTAACAACCACATAAGTTCAACCTCAAAACGTGACCCACCTTCAATTGTAGTCACCAACTTTGCAGGGTCAATATATCCCCTCTTTCTTTTGTTGTCACTATAATCTTCTCAGCCATGCTAGCTTTATCTTTTACAGGAATTGAAGGCTTCTCTGTGGACCTCAAGGTGCACTTAGTTGAATCCCTTGTTGGGTTCATTCCAGGCACAATCAGTTGACTTCCACTTTTGACTTCTCTGGTACTGTCAAAGGGATCCTCTGGGAAATCTGCTTTCATATTGCCAAGGTCATCTACCGTGGCTGAAAATTTTGGTGCAGTACTTCCTTGCTTATCTGACTTCTATATCCTTGTTTTGAAACTCAGTCAATCATCTTCCTGGATTCCAATTTGAAGTAATGAAACTTCTCATTTAGCGGAATTGTATACATTTAGTTCAACATCTGCATATCGTGCTCTGGCCACCAACGTGTGAGCATGTACTCATAGCTACATGAACTTTGAGGCTTCGAGATCCAGAATTGATGACAAGCATACACGCAGGAGCTTGAGAGTATGCCACCTGTAAAATACATCCACCACATAGCTATTTTGCATGACAGTTGCTATGGATTCGAACAAATCCCCAATTTTGTAGCGCAGCCTAAAACATGTTGCGCTGCAAAATTACAAAAAGGGTTTATGCGCTGCGAAATTACAAAAAGGCTTTATGCGCTGCGGAAACACTTTAAAATTATCACATGAGCTACAAAATAACCTAAAACGCTTTGTGACACATTGTAACTCATGCACAGTTTCACACATGGCTATGAGACGGGGATGACTGAGAATGACCAGTGATGGGTGAGAATACGTAGTTGACTCAAGACTCTAAGGCAAACAAAAATTCAAACTTAGACTAGCACCGACCTTTACCATCAAACAAATGTAAGACATTTGGCATTGAAATTTTGTCAGTGATAACAGTGGCTCCACTTGGGATTGTGTGCTCCTGTAGTACACTAAGAACTCGTAGGTCCAGTGCTTTATCCATTTATGACAAACAAAAATTTGCTTGACAAACATCCCTTTCCAGCTTCTTGGACCTTCACCTCGGGCTTAAGCTTGATTATCACTGTAGGAGAAAGGAATCTACATCTACTAAAAAATAAATGCTCAGTCAACCTTGAGCTTATTTGCATATTCCTACCTACATACCCTATCCATTTCAAACTTCTTTCAGCTCAATCAATGTGAAATTTCCAATGTAGCCAATCATTTGTCTTATATGATATTTGAGTTTTTTGACTGCATTGGAGTTTAGAGCCGTTATGATATTGTGATGACCACTGCCAATGAAATAGATTCTGATTTTCATAGGAAAACTAAAACACTGGAGAGTAAAACTCTTCCATGTATTTAGCTATAGGATCCCAGAATACTTGATCAGCTTGATGATTCTTGTAACTTTTTGGCTGTGCAAGCTGATTTTCAACAACAATGTACAGTTCCTCCATCGTGAAAGAGAAAGGAACCAGCATTCTTTCCTTGTGTTCTGTCACAGAAAGCTTCTGAAAATAATGATCATGATTATGAAAGCTATATGCCTGAATTTGACCTTCTAAATCTTCAATGTCTTTCTCAATGTCCTCAACAACTTCATCTAAAAATTTCATCTTATCTTCTCCCTTGCAGTCAAATGTTTTTAGATATGAAGACAAGGACAAAGAAAAATTTTCACCTATTTCTTCATTAATATGATCCTCATTCCATTGTTTAAAACTTTGAACTGAAGGAGAATTTGCCACCACATCTGATCTATCTATCCATTCCTCCACAAACATATACCAAAAGTCTTTAAATGACGTAATGGATTTGGCAGGAAAACTTTCAATCCACTGTTTACATTTCCCTTGAAATGAATCATAGAACAACATAATGCAAAAATCCTCATGCTTAACTCTAAGAAGCTCAGCAAATTCACAGAAATCTAATATATGCTTCAAAGTTAAATTTAAATATTCTCCGTTGAATTTTGGACCATTCCTTAGAAAATATGCATCCTCAGGAAAACGATTTGGGAAACCATGAATTCCTGAAAAATCTATGCATGCATACCTTGAAATAAGAATGGTAGCATCTGGGTCCTTCATAACTCCAGTGGAATCACCATGAATCTATGAATTTTGAATTCTTCAACAATGGAGTCGCCAAGGTAGATTTGCAGCCTCAAAAATTCTCCTGAGCTCCTGCTACCTTCAGAAGTTCAGCTCTTTGATTTAGGGAATGAATAATCTTCAGACTCCCAACAGACGCACCAAAATGTTATCACAAAATCAATCTCTAAAGGGGATACTAATCAGATAGACTCTGTGTAACTATTTCAGACCAATCTTTGGACTAAGGATTAGCCTCCCTAGCTTGAGAGGGCTCTCTCTGAAAAAATTATTGATTTTGTTTGTTGATAAGAGGGCTAACTCTAGACAAGTAAATTAAATAAATAGGCTGGCTAGACAGACATTACAAATACTTCCATTGGGCTTATGGAGTTGATCATATTCAATAAAATATAACACTGCTCATGCATAGA